>JAFVLL020021003.1:0-13031 GCA_021397915.2 Tor tambroides | reverse complement strand
AATAAAACAAAGGTATTTCTGAACAAAATGCAAGTTTTGGCCATTTGCAATCCATATTAAGCACCCGCGGCAATATTTCAATCATAAACAGTGCGTCAAAAAGTTGTAAAAAACACTAAAAGTGCCAAAAGTGCCTTAATATATTTAAAACAGTAATATTAAAAGATCAAATTCAGTAATCACCACATTAATGATGCATAGTTTACACAGGCAAGCAGATGAGGCTGGGAACATGAACGCAGTCCGCTTAACGGTTCAGTGTTTTCCTTCTAATGGTTTTCTACGGGAAGCCATTTAATGTGAAACTTTGCACATTTCATTTATATTCTGGCTTCATCCTCTTGCCTGTATAAAATATACATAATCAATAAGGACTCCACTGAATCTCACTTTTTAATATCTGTGTTTTACTACATTATTACTTGATGCAAACTGCGTAAAAATAGCTGGCGGTCAGTGGAGCAAAGCTTTGTTTTGCCCACCAGATGGGCCATTCCTATAAGGGTGTGACGTCACGTGAAAACTATCAATAAAGAATACTAAGCTATGAACCAAACCAATTCACTTCAAGATGAAATTACATGTATAAAAACTTTCCCAATGAAAATTAATGAGTTTTCATATCCAAATTCTATTGCTGCACATTGCACCAGTGGTTTACAGCACTTCATGAATGTCAAGCTCACCATCTTGAGTATTCTGGGAAATATACAAATGATTCATCTTACCCTTTGCAAACAGGCGGCACTGCCAAAAATCATCTTGTGAACTTAAATCCCAACCACATCAAGATCAACCATCTATGGTCAAACAGAAAATGAGAAGCATGTCATCAATCCAGACTTAACTCAAGTCCTACACCTAGTTAAGCAGGAAACAAACCCACACCTAGTTTAGCAGTAAACAAACCCTGACCTTAATTAGTTCAGAAACACAGTATCCTCCAGATGTGGGAGCGGCACGATAGCAAGGTGACACCATGCAGTGAATGAACAGCCATGTCTGTGAAGCTTTACCCGGAGAAGAGTGTTGATGTGTCTGTGTCCTACATGCATAATTAAACGAACGAGTGACGCACATGCCTGGCACAGCTATTCTATAACACAATAATATTCAACACAACAGCAGTTTAACAGACCCTGCACACACCTAAGGACACCCTGGGGTGCTGTCACACCAGTTCTATCAGTCCAAAAAAATGAGTGTAATGACGGGTACCTTCAGAGACTTGTGTGAGCAACATTCTTGTCACCAGTCTGTTCTAGTAGTTTAGAGTTGATGTTTAACTCTCCATCTCATAATGGTAAAAGAAAAGGTCACAACAAGCCAATAGTGGCATGTGTGTCATGGGCATGTGTTCATATTACACTGTGAGAAAGCTCTTTCTAAACTTTCCAAAGTTGGCCATGCATTGTTTTTCTTTATGTTGACACTGACAGAGAATAATATTTTTACATTCATCCATTTAACATGTGGTTTTATTCAAAGCAACTTTCGTGGTATACATTTTTATGTGTTTCCCTGAATTCCAATCCATGACCTTGCTGTTGCTACTGCCATGCTCTACCGGGCAGCTGAGCTACAGGAAATCAATTTGATTTATGATTCATTGGATTTGATTCAAAAGCTAATTGTGTAAATTCAGTTTGATTGCACAAGTAATTGGATTTAGTAAATGGACTATTTTTAACATGGCACATCATCTTAATAACACTATAACACACCAATCACAGCAGGTTGCTCAAGAAAAAGAGCGAGATACAACACAATGACCAAAGACGTGTATGGCTATAGAAGCAGTGCTTTAAAAGAGGATACGTTTCAAGACATTTTCAAATTTTCTTTTTTAGGTTAATTCCCTTTAAAGTACTACTTGTCTTGTTGGAAAACTAGTTGACTCTTGAACTAATACATGAAGAATTTGGCCTGCAGCCTTGTGCCTATAAGACAGATATTCAGTAGAAGAGCAACTTTGTTTGTGTGATATTGTGTAGAATAGATTCACTTTAAAAACATTTCTGACATAAGCATGTTGTTAACAACAGCTAAACTAGCTATTACATTATCACAGGGCCACTGAAAATCTAAACTTGAGGCCCTGCTGGATAAACATTCTTATTATATCACCCTGTAACCTAATTTATCAAAATACTTTTAAAATACAGTATGCAATTTAAACAAATAGCAAATTCTAGCATTTGAACGGATCATAGAGGCTTAATTATTTAAAGGAACACTCCACTATTTTTGAAAATAGGCTCATTTTCCAACTCCCCAAGAGTTAAACAGTTGAGTTTTACCGTTTTTGAATCCATTCAGCCGATCTCCGGGTCTGGCGGTAGCACTTTTAGCGCAGCTTAGCATAGATCATTTAATCTGATTAGACGTTAGCATCTCGCTCAAAAATAACCAAAGGGTTTTGATATTTTTCCTATTTAAAACTTGACTCTTCTGTAGTTACATCATGTACTAAGACTGACGGAAAATGAAAAGCTGCGATTTTCTAGGCCGATAAGGCTAGGAACTATACTCTCATTCCGGCGTAATAATCAAGGAAGTTTGCCGCCGTACCATGGGTGCAGCAGGCGCAGTGATATTACGCAGCACCTGAAAATAGTCCCCAGCTAGGTAACTAGTTATGATATAGCTGGGGAATATTTACAGGCACTGTGTAATATCGAAACTCTTTGGTCATTTTTGAGCGAGATGCTAACGTCTAATCAGATTAAATGATCTACGCTAAGCTAAGCTAAAAGTGCTACCGCCAGACGCGGAGATCGGCTGAATGGATTCAAAAACGGTAAAACTCAACTGTTTAACTCTTGGGGAGTTGGATAATGAGCCTATTTTCAAAAAGAGTGGAGTGTTCCTTTAAAAGTCATATTTCAAGATGGATGAAGTGCATCTCTAGGATTTGTAACCAGTCTATCTTGAAAACAAATGAATCGTTACACCCTTACGCCTTCAAAAGCACTGTATTTTTTGTGACTGAAATGGGTCAGCTTATTCTCTCCATCACTCTCTCCCCCAGTCCCGTTCTCATAGCTTCCCAAGGTCACATCACTGTCTGTATGTGTGTGTGTGTGCGCCTTTGAGCAATAATACACTCCACTACAGTCAAGACATTCAGGACACTCACCACATCCAACAACAGTGGCATTATAATTCTCCATGAGTCTATCTGCCGGTATGTTTAGGATAACTTAATTTGCAAAATATCTGTTACAAAATCTTTCCCGAATAAAAACGTATAGGCCTATACGTGACATAAAAAGCTCCCCATACCTTCAGTTCCAGTCATCCTGCTCAGTCTTCTTCTCAACACAGAAATATGATACTGTGGATAAATCTAAGAGGAAATCCAAAACTGCACATAGACAACGACCCTTAGTGCACGGTATGCTGTCCTCTTGACACTTCAGTCAGCTTGCCCCTCATAAATGTAGGATTATCACATGCTGAAAAGTGTAAAAAAGCATGTAAATCAGTAAAGTAGACATGTAGAACTTGCCTCAAAACAAATGTGGAGGAAATATTTGTCCAGTACAATCTTAGTGTGTTAAAATGACAAACATTCGATCAAATTTTATGGGGTTTATATTTAACTAGACCATTTTACACCCAAACAACCATGTGTGAGAATTTCATTCAGAAAACACGCACGTCTACATATTAAACATGTCTGTCAATACATTTAACATGACTGTTAACTACTTATTTACAACCAACTTGATAGTTGGTTTAGGCTGCATGCGGTCCATTTGACGGTAAACATGCTCGTAAAACAAAACAAAAAAACAGTGATTAAAATAACATGTCAAAAGCTGCAACTGAAACACAAGACTGGCTAAGTGTATGAAGCTAACTCTCTCATCGTGCCATTATAACTCGAGCTGTAACTGTCAGATTTCAGGATGACATGTCACACGGATGGCTAAAACACAAATACACACCCATTTCACTTTATGAGACAAGCGAACGTGGCTGAAGGCTGAATTAATCCGATCATTTCCCTGGACTGTCCGTTGATGCATTCGCTAACTGAGTTAGCTGCCCGGCTAGCTGGTAAATGGGCAGTTAACGCCCAACCCAGGCTAATACTATTAACGTTAGATGGTCGATATAACGCGCCGCTGCACACGGTCGTCAGCAGAGAATGATATATATATTTAAAAAAAAAACATCGGAAACATTACGCTCATCCGCTCGAACGGAAGGAAGGACGACCAACCCTTAAAACCGGCTTCTAGTTACAGCGTAGGCTGTATGTAAACGCCTGTCAAAGTCATACAAACAGACAGCATCAGCATCTGATCAAGCCAATGAGCTTGTTTGGGTGGCACCACGCAATGGGACCTGGTATCAGCAGCATACATACAATATATTTACATGCGAGTGGGTGGCTTGAGATTTGTGTTGATACAAATTATCACCTATATTAGATATTTTCATCTGACGAAAACAAAACGATGATGGTCTAGAGCTTGTCTTATTAGCAAAATGTAGTATTCCTAAGCAAACATGCGCATAATTATTCTCTAAGATAATTTTAAGTTATTTCTTTTTTCAGTCTTCTACCTTTTTGAATAGTAAACTGAAAGTGTATTTAAGGTACTGCAGTAGTGAATTGACAAATTCCCAATAACACCGTTGTTTTTATATGAATGAATGCTACAATGCAATATTTTGTACTGTGTGCTGTATTTTGTATTGTTTTGAAAGGACACTTAATAAAGTGTACATTGAGTACATTAGATCTGTGTGACTAGGAGTGGTTAGCGGTGAAATATTTTGGCGTAAATGTAAGGTTTTGGCGATGTCTGACCTGCTGCACCTGATTTCGCGACGTGCTCTAGTCTAGGCGAGCATCGCGCGCCGCGGCTAGGCTGCTAACTTTCATCAGCAACACAGGCTAAAACCGACTAGCTCGCTAACAGCTCAGCTTACAAACTGGCCGACTTTGCCCAGCCCCACAATCCGAGCTACAACACGTCGGCGATGGCTTCGAGTTAACTCTGTATAAGTATGGAAGGAAAAACGTGCGCGTTTTGCGGTTACAACTTACATGAGCGCTGAGAGAGAGTTGTGCTGATGTCCGTTAATTTCTCCCGGTGGAACACTCCTACGGTGACGTCAGCGGCGCGCTCACAACGCGTGAGGGAGCGTGGCACGATATGACGGAGTGACCACATCAGAGGCTCAAAGGCAAATGCTGCACTCACACTTTCGTTTAAAGGAATAGTTCACACAAATATAAATCCTCCTGTTGTACCAAACCCATGTGACTTTCTGTGTTACACACGTTTGCCGTAATGTAGTAAGTTAACCCTAAATCGCCATTCCCTTACATATTGCACCTATTCTCCACCTGAAAAGCGAAAGATCATGCGAGTTTGGAACGTAACAGAACTGAAAGACTGTAGCTTATTAACGTGAATCTAATTTTGAGTTGAGTGACAGTGATTTAGGGATATGCATTTCTAACCAGTTTTAGTAACACTGAATTTGATTTAATCCATTTCTAGTGCAATAGGCCCATGTACGTATTTAATCCACTTTATGTTACATGACTTTATCAATTTATTCAAAACATAAGACTGTGTGTCGATTTAAAAGCATAAATACTGAATTCTTTTCTTAATTTGAAATCTATAAGAGTTTAGGAACTGTTCTGTTCACTTACGCAAAAGCTTTGATAATGAAACTCCTCTAGTCGTTAAAAACATGCCTCTGCTCTAATTCACTCTGTAAAAACTTCCCAGTTTTGTCTACCAATATGTCTTGGATTAAAAGACAAGGCTGTGCAAAGATTAAAACTCACTTTTATTTTGCATAAAGTGTTTATTTTGCCTAAGGTAGTTAGTGTGTCTTGAAGCTTCATAAATCAACCTGAAAAAGGAAATAGAAACACTGAAGTAACTTCTCTTCTAGTGTCAATGAAGCAATGCCACTTCTGGTATCTCTACACTTACTCATCTCACTTTTTGGTGGTGTCTACAGGACCTGTAGATAGAGAGTAAATGAGCTGGAGAAGAGACAGATTTGGGACTTCAGGGAGCAAAGAATGGATCATGAATGAGTATTTAACAGCAGGAGGCACAAAAGACTTGATGGGTTGAGGGTAGAGCTGCATGATTAATCGTTAAAAGATTGTGACCTTCAAACACCCATGCAATCCCATTTTTAAATGACAATGATGCACCCGTGTCTATTAAAAAATCAAACCGGAACATTCAAATCTGTGTTCTGCAAGGTCGGGAATCATCGCATTATAACAAAGTGTAGATACGATGTAAATAAGAGATTCATTGTGCAGTGCAGAGCTTATTAATGGAACGTCTTGAGATCGCAATGAATTGAAGTGGTGACAGCTATGAGGGAGCGCTCTTTGCGCGCATTCTGGGCTATATAATACTGTCTGTCTCAGAACAGATATATTCACCTCAGTAAAGAAAGTATAGTGTTTCAAGTAACAATTTTATTTATCTTGATGTTTCAAAATGACTCTCTTTTGTGCTTCTCCTAGGCGCACCGGCGCGAACTGCCGCGTACTCGTATAAATGGACGAATGCAATGACTGGAGATTTTCCCTTAATATAGTTTTCATTTTCGATTTGTTTCTCGGAAAACCCTATGCCTTCAGAACACTTGGAATATGGAATGAGTTGCCTGGGATCATTTATGTTTGTAAAAAGATTGGAAAAGTTTACCATTTATTAAATGGACAAGTGCAAGCATTTTTTAATTTTTTTTGATAATGTCTTCATTTGTGATCTCAAAATAAGGTAGCCAAATTTGGCTTTAGAACAGCATCAGGTTGACTAATTACTGGTTGTGAAAGTACAAATAAACTATAAACTAGAGCAAAATAAGAGTTAAGCATAAACACTTGGAATATGGAATGAGTTGCATGGGATAGTTTTATGTTTGTAAAAAGATTGGAAATTTTTACAATTTATTAAATGGACAAGTGCACGCATTTTTCTTTTTCTTTTTTTTTTTTTTGGCTAATGTCTTCCTTTTGTGATCCGAAAAAAAATAAGGTAGCCTAATTTGGCTTTAGAACAGCAGCAGGTTGACCAATTACTGGTTGTGAAGGGATAAATAAACTATAAACTAGAGCGAGCAAGCAAAATAAGGGTTAAGCATAAAAGGACACATAGTTATTGTGTGGGGGCCCCATACCTGGAATTTGCTTAGGGCCCCCAAATCACTAAGTCCGCCCCTGTCCATACACCAATAGTTATACTCTAACAGAGGTCACTAATTATGTCAAAACAGGTAAGCAAGATTCTGGTTGGTAGATAAACTTAGAAAATCTCCACACATGGTTGTAAAACTTGAAGCATATCTTCTAGTGATTATTTTGGTGACAAGTGATCAGAGGTCAGACGCAGTAGGTCTCCCCAGAGACATATATCAGGGTGACGGCAAATGACGATTTCCTCCTAGAGCTCTCTCTGCATCCAGCTGCAAAGATAGACGTTCACACACATAGGCAGAGAACACTTATCTGTACTTCAAGGTTGCCGGGCTCTGCCCTGAATCTCATCAGATATGGTTAACTACACTCTAAAAAACACTGGGTTAAAAACAACCCAATTTGGGTTGTTTTTAACCCAAGGGCTGGGTAAATATAGGACAGAACCCATATGGGGTTAATTTTACCCAGCAAATTGGGTTATTTAACCCATCATAATAAACCCAGCTAATTAGTTGATTAATTTTTATTATAAAATAGCTTATTTTTTTATTTTATACATGAAATAATGATTACAGTTGACTTAAATCCTATAAACTTTTGTAAATACTCACACAACCACTGGTTTGCATGATAACTTCCTTTATTTTCCTTTATTTATCATTTACAGTATTGTTTATATCGTTCTCAATACTATTGGCTATATTTAAACTCGTTTAACAAACATTAGAAGAAAAAATCAACATTAAACAGAAGTAATTCATGTGTAATCGACCAGTTTCTGTAATTCTGTTTCCGCCATAACGGCGCTGGCTCTGGTGCCCGAGCTGGAGTCATGTTCGGCGGGAACCGCTCACGGCTGAGACCGCCGCCCTGCGTTTCATTCACAGTCGAAATACTGCGACTGCCTTCATAACCTGCCCAAAAACAAACAGTAAACAGCTCTGAGGACGTTTTAAAGTATTATATTCTTTATCTTTATGAATCTTTATGAATAAAATCATTTATTTTATGCAAATAACAGGCTTTTCCATCACGCGAAAAGACTGCGACACACAGGTGATTCACATCGCGCGCCTGTATGTTGCTCTGCATAAAACTGAACAATATACAGCACAGTAACGATTTTATAGACAAAATAAAATGTACACAAACCTTTTTTTTTTTTTACGGAAGAATGCATCAATTCGATGGTGCTTAGAACTGCTCTCTCGTGAAGAGAAGACGCAAAATCCCCGCGATAACTCGAAATAAATAACTCAACCGCTGGTTTACTTCTGACCCAGGATCTGAGTAAAACAAAAACTGCCCAAACATTGGGTTATATCATGTCTGACACAGGAGCTGCAAAACATCCCAAACACTGGGTTGTTTGACCCAGGGGCTGGGTAACACAAAAACTACCCAAACACTGAAAAAATAACCCAAAAAAATGACCCAAAAGGCTCAACCCAGCATTTGGGTTAAAAAAATAACCCAGGATTTTTTAGAGTGTATACACACACAATGAGAGCAGCTTCTTAGAGAGTAAAAAGGCATAAAGACTAAAGCCATATTCAACTTATTTTCTAACATGCATAAATGTAACTTTGATTAATAATTATTCAAGAAATATTATAATTAATATTATTATGAAGGCCATTGTAGATCCGCGATCCACTCACTGTAAAAAAAAAACAACCTATAGAATCTATACACTAAAATTGAGGTAAGAATTTGCACACAGTTTGTGTGAGTAGATTCTATCCTATATATTTGGGAAAAGAATACCTAAATTTAACAGCTATGCAAACTAAAAAAATTAAGTAAAGTCTTAATATACCTAAAAATACCTAATATATTTCAATACACAACACAACTAATTACCTATAAAAAACTGATTATTATTAACTCTATTTTTAGCAGGCAACAGTTCATACTAAATTATTATTCATAATAATTAGCCAATATGAATAATTACACATTATTTATTCAGGAAAGGTTAAATTTACCTAAAAATGGTCAGACACAGGATGTTGCATCAGTTACTTTTTATTGACTAAATAACAAACATTTCTTCTTTAAACGTTTAAAATGAATTAATGTACATACAAAAGAACCCTCTTACAATCAGTTTCAAGTGAAATACAACTTCATACGCTCGTTTTACATAAAACCTCTTAAACGCCTCCCATTAAAAAAATAAAGGCAAGGCAAGGCAAGTTTATTTATATAGCACATTTCATACACAGTGGTAATTCAAAGTGCTTTACATAAAAGGAAGTAAAATAGTCATTAAAAAAAGTAAAATAAAAATAATCGCAGCAATAAAAACAAAGAATTAAAAATAATAAAGACAAGGAATTAGAAATTGATTTAAAATGAATTTAAAACAGAAATAGAAAATGATTATGCATAAAATACAGTGCAGTCAGTTCGGACGTAGCACAGTGCTCATTCAACAAATGCACAGCTAAACAGATGAGTTTTGAGTCTGGATTTAAATGTGGCTAATGTTTTAGCACATCTGATCTCTTCAGGAAGCTGGTTCCAACTGCGGGTGGCATAATAGCTAAAAGCGGACTCCCCTTGTTTGGTGTGAACCTTGATATTTCTAGCTTATTTCGATCTAATGATCTGAGTGGTCTGTTAGGTTTATATTCCGTAGAGCATATCAGCAATGTGTTAGGTCCTAGGCCATTGAGTGACTTGTGAGTAAAAGTACTTTAAAATCAATCCTAAATGTAACTGGAAGCCAGTGTAAGGACCTGAGGACTGGTGTGATATGCTCAGAATTTTCTGGTTCTAGTCAGAATCTGGCAGCAGCGTTCTGGATGAGCTGCAGCTGTCTAATGGTCTTCTTGGGAAGGCCATTGAGGGTCATTACAATAATCCACCCTACTGAGTGATAAAGGCATGAACAAGTTCTCCAAGTCTTGACTGGAAACAAAACATCTAATTCTTGCAATGTTTTTGAGATGATAGTATGCTGACTTAGTTACCACTTTGACATGACTACTGAAACTAAGGTATGTCTCCAGAATCACCCCAAGATTTTTGACTCGATTTTTAGTTGTTTGACCCTATAGAGTCAAGGTATGTATTCACCTTGAGAATTTCATGTTTGTTTCTAAATGCAATGACTTCAGTTTTCTCCTTGTTTAACTGAAGAAAGTTCTGGCACATCCAACTGTTAATTTCATCAATGCATTGGCAGAGGGAGTCAATGGGGCTATAGTCATTTGGAGATAAGGCTAGGTAAATCTGGGTATCATCAGCATAGCTGTGATAGGCAATTTGGTTCTTTCTCATTATTTGACTTAGTGGGAGCATATACAGGCTAAACAAGAGCGGTGCAAGAATTGAGCCTTGTGGGACTCCGCATGTCATGGACGTCCACTTAGACTTATGCTCTCCTATACTCACATAATAACCTCTCCCTTCTAAGTATGACCTGAACCATTTGAGTACCATCCCAGAAAGCCCGACCCAGTTTTCCAGTCTCTCTAGAAGTATGTTATGATCGACAGTGTCAAACGCAGCACTAAGATCTAGTAGTACCAGCACTGATATTTTGCCAGAATCAGAATTAAAGCGAATATCATTTATTATCTTAATGAGTGCTGTCTCTGTGCTGTGATGCGCTCGGAAACCAGATTGAAAAATGTCCAGGTAACCATTTGAGTTTAAGTAGTTGTTCAGCTGATTAAAAACTACCTTTTCAATAATCTTACCTATGAAAGGAAGATTTGATATTGGTCTATAGTTGCTCAACATGGTGTTATCAAGATTGCGCTTTTTCAGAAGGGGCTTAACAACTGCAGTTTTTAGGGAGTTTGGAAAAGTCCCAGAAAGAAGTGAGGCGTTCACCACTTCTAAGAGATCTGCTTCTAAGCAGTTAAAAAAATAATAAAAAAATAAACCAATGTTTTCATGCATGTCAGAATAGGCACTAAAAACAACATTCTTAAATTCTGTCTCACATTTGTCTTTTCATTTCAAACAATAAGAAACTGTAATTTGGTGTAATTTGTAACTACAATGTTTACAACACTAGATGCTGGGTCCTTCTCAGCTGTGAGATTATGCTTCACCGACACCTTCCTTATTTGGTTTGTGTGGCCCTCAAGTTCATCCTCCCGTTGGAAAGAAAAACAAGAAGCATTTAATTTATTTTTAAAAAAAATTTTTTAACATTTGTTTAAGCATATTAACATGTTCCAATATATTTTTTTTTATTTTGGTGATTTTACATTGCTAGCATGATGGCATTCAAAAGTTTTGTCAAAGTGTCTTTTTTATAAAAGTGGGCCATGACATACTCCAATAAAAAACTGTACTAAACCCCTATAATGTCAAGCACAATTAATCCTCACACTTGTAATTCTTAAAGTGTTAGTTCACCTGAAAATGAACATTGTCATCATTTACTCACCCTCATGTTGTTTCCAAAATCAGAACACTTTTGTTAATTTTCAAAACACAAATGAAAATATTTATATAATATTATATTTATATATAATAAATAAAAACAGATTTCTGTCCCTCCACTCAAAATCTATTCACCCAAAACTGACGTTTCAAAAAAAAAAAAATCATAAAGGGATCCATGTAAAAATAAATCCATGTGAATAGAGTAGTTTAATCCAATTTATATGATGACCTTGACATACTTGACATGATTTAATTAGGCTTTTATTCACATTTAAACATTGATATAAACAGCATCCAGTTTTGGTAAATGGAAGCTCAAGCATGTAAGAACCTACAAAGTTCATTCTCGTGTCACGCAGCATGTTTGAGCTTCCGCAAGAACCAATGAGGTTTGTTCTCATGCATCAAGCAAGTATGGTTGAGCTTCTGTTCGCTGATTAATGTAAATATGTGAATAAAAGCCTAAATTAAATCTGTTATCATATAAAGCGATTGTGTCTCTTCAGAAGACTTGGATTAAACTGCTCAATTCATTAGTATTTTTATGATCTCTTCATGAACTTCTTGGATGAATAGGCTTTCATTGGAGGGACAGAAAACTCTATTTTCATATATACATTTGTGTATTGAAGACTAACCAAAATTAGTTTATGTGTTTGAAACAACATTACATTGAGTAAATGAGGACAGAATTTTCACATTATCCCTAAAATGTACTGCCTAACAAAATAAACATAGTGTGTGTTTTAAACTGGATTGGTTGGTATTGGATTGGTTGATCAGCTGAATCACAGTGATTGATATTGGAAATGAAACAATGGCATCAGGGCAACATTTTGTGTAACTTTATTCCTTTGATCAATCCTTTAATAACATACCTGAAAGCCTTGAAAAAGCTTTTCTTGGTCTTCCCCAAGATTCTCCATGAGGATACAGACAACTATATCCCTTATTCCTCAATAATCTGGAACTGTAAAGAGATGGAAATTTTAGAAGTTTAGAATTTCCTAAAAGTTTCCATTGTTGGGGAATTACAGTTAAAACCCAAGGACCAGGTATGATGAACAAAGACCAGGAGTCAGAGATGCGATTAATTAAAGAAAAATTTACTGAAGAAAATAGTTTGCAGTTTCATCAGCAGAAGTCAGCTTCAACACTCGCACGGAGTTCGTAGGCCGCTCTGCGTACATGTTCTAGACACCAATAGTTATACTCTAACTGAGGTCACTAATTACGTCAGTACATAGGTAAGCAGATAGGTTAGTAGATAAACTTAGAAAATCTCCACACATGGACGTAAAACTCGAAGCATATCTTCTAGTGCAGGGATAGGCAATTTCGGTCCTGGAGGGCCGGTGTCCTGCAGAGTTTAGCTCCAACCCTAATCAAACACACTTGAAGAAGCTAATTAATGTCT
>JAFVLL020021002.1:0-35042 GCA_021397915.2 Tor tambroides | reverse complement strand
ATTCTATCTATCTATCTATCTATCTATCTATCTATCTATCTAGCATTCTATCTATCGGTCTATGGTTCTATCTAGCTATCTATTGTTCTATCCATCATTCTACAGTGCATGCATAATTATTAGACAAGTTGTTATTCTGATCATATTTTGAAGGACCAGCACCACATCCTCTTGTACCACTGTCTGAAAAATGTATCTTCCAGAATCTGGCAGTAAGTTTTGGGAGTTCATTTTTAGTCCATCTCCTATCTTGAAAAGTCTGTCTTGCAGAGATGGACTAAAAATGAACTCCCAAAACTTACTGCCAGATTCTGGAAGATAAATTCTTCAAACAGTGGTACAAGAGGATGTGGTGCTAGTCCTTCAAGAGTCACTCTCAACTTATCTGTCTATAAAGTCTATAAAAATCAGTCTTCATGTATTTTACTACACTTCAGCATGTTATTCTTATTACGCGAGGGTCATTTTTTAGGATTTTTTACCCAAGCAAAGTCTCTGAGAATTTGACACCTTGTTCTTCTGGAGACTCCAGGTAGGTTGCAGTTTTGGAAAATGTTGGGGCTGGAAACTAAATGGTTCCTGATGGTTTCACACCTAATTCTTCACCATAATTCTTAATTCTTTTGCAGTCAACATGTCTTTTCTTCTCCACCTGTTTTTTTTTTTTTTTTCCTGACCATGCTGACCCAATGAGCATTTTGCTGTCTAATGGTCATGCCTTAACTTTGCAATTTCTGTATTGCATTAGTTTCGAATACTTCTCATGGGCATTTAATCATTTTTCACTTTTCAGCCTGAGTTAAATCTCTTTTTTGGCTCATTTTATCTGTAAAATAAAACCTGCCTAATAATTATGCACACCTGAATATAACAAGTTTCTCACTTCCAGCCTTCATGGGCAATTATATATGACTTATAAATAATTAAATACAAAATCAATAGTAGTTATTAATATTGATGTGGTTTGGAATTGGTAAAATGTGCTTGGAAAAAAAATATGATCAGAATATCAACTTGCCTAATAATTATGCACGCACTGTATTTATCGTTCTGTCATTCCGTCATTCTATCATTCTGTTTATCTATATTTTCTGTAATGTATCTATCTATCTGTTAGGCTGATAAACCTTCAGCAATCTAATCTTTTTTTTTTCTTTTGTCAAATTTGGCTTTTCCAGTTAAAAATTACATAAGTTTCTTTGAATTTTAGCTTCCTTTCTCCAGTTCTGCATCCTATTTGCTACCTCACTTCAAAATTCAGTTCAAATTTAGGATCTGAATGGCAGTTTAAAAGACATTCTCAAGTGCACAGCCCTGTTATGAGCATGCTCATCTCTTCCAAAGTACCCTTTTTTCAGCAGATTTTGCTAGGCGCTGAAGCCTGACCTCTCTCTGACCACACATATTCAGCCGCTTCTAACAGATTAGGGAGGTCCTGGATAGTCCACTCATGACGCCCCGCTGAGGCCTGACCACTTGGAGATAGCGTGTATAATCGGGTTGGCAAAGCCCACTGGAAATGTTACCACTGGGGCATCACTTCTGTCCTTGCCCCTGACAACCTTCCGGAAGAACCCCTCTGACAGAGCATGGGAAGAAGGCCGGATCTGGCAGCCGCGAGCAAGGAAGTCACAAGAACCACCGTGCCAATCCTGCTCGCTCGCCTCCCTGGTTTGAGTGATGAAGTTGGTGATTGTTCCTGACAAAGACGGATGGCGAACTTAAAGCAAGTTTTCTAGGAGCAAATTGATGACTTGTGTACCAATCCATCTGAGAAGAGGTTAATAAGGCTGGTACTCAAGAGCGATTATAGTTTATGGCCTCTATCAAAACAGAGCAGCACTGGTATAATAACACCCATCCCATAATGTTAGTGTTACGTGCGACACGAAACAAAATATTGAAATACTTGCGGTAGTTAATTATGCAGTTAGGATTTAGAAGCACATGTTTAATGTGTAAGCTTGGAGCTATTTGAAAGTCTCCTTGCCTTGCTCTTTTCTAGCTCCAGCTCAGTTCAACCAATCAGTGTAGCACTTGAAGCTAATCACATTGCTAATGAATTATGCACTGAGCTCAAGGCTTTTACATCGAGTTAGAGAGGGCAGGCTGGCGGACAGGCAATTCATCTGGCATGAATCAACAGACAAGCAGCAGGAAAGGAAGCGGCGAAGAGCACTGAGTTTGACGGAGGGCCCTCAACTTATTCCATTACATTAATGTCTTTTGCGACATGCACTACCATGCCTTCCTATCTACTTATCCATCAGGACTGAGATAGAGCTTATTTCAGCTCTCAGATAGCACCCGACCCGTCACCGTCGTATGTCCCGCCTGACGTATTTTTTCCGCAAACATCTGTAATGGAATGCCGTGTATGCAGCTGCTCGTTGATGCAGGCTCTGCGAACTGCCGTTGGAAAAATAGGAAGGCTTATAAAGGTTGATGACCTCTTATGCTGTAAAAAGTATGTCCTTTTAAAGTGACAGCCATGAAATTTCAGTCCAAATAGCAGAGGCAGATAAAGAAATGCCTGGATGGATGTAATCAGATGGAGGTCACTGGGTGGCCGTCCTTCATGTAGATCTAGATGTGGTGCAGAGGCTGTGTAGCTCTTCCATGCAAAACAATCTAAGCTACTAGTATAATTTCCACACATATTCTACAAAACAGCAACATAATTATAATTATATATTTTATTTTATTTTATTTTATTTTGCGTAAATTCAGATTTTTTCTCTAAATACAGCAGCAGAATTATTTATTTATTTATTTATTTTACATTTTATTTAATGTTAAATACAGATTTTTTTTTTTAATAAATACAGCAACTGATATTTATTTTATTATTTTATGTTACTTTATTTTAGCTTAGTTTAGTTTAGTTTTTATTTAATTTAATTTTATGTGTGTAAATTCAGATTCTTTTCTAAATACAGCAACAGAAATATAATACTTTATTATTTTATCTGTCTTAAATAAAGGGTTATTATGTGTCTTTTTCCTAAATACAGTAACAGAATTATTTTTATTGTATTTTTTATTTTATTTTATGTGTGTAAATTCAGATTGCTTTTCTAAATACAGCAATAGTAATATAATACTTTTTAATTTTATGTGTGTTAAATACAGATTTTTTTTCCAAATACAGCAACAGAAATATTTTATTTAATTTTATTTTTATTATATTTTATTGTATGTGTTAAATACAGATTTATTTTCTACATACAGCAACAGATATATTTTAATTTAATTTAATTTAATTTAATTTAATTTAATTTAATTTAATTTGTTATCCTCTGGATTCATAAATCAAACAGTAAACTAATTATTGAATAATTAAAAAATAATTATTAACTCATAATTACATAATTATCCCAGTAAAGTCTTGAAGGATGAGCTGAAGTCTTTTAATTACCCTATCTTTTCTTTTCTTTCTTTCTTTCTTGTATTTATTTATTTTTAAGTTTTATTGTCTTTGTTATAAGCGGACAATCTTAAAATATCCATGCATTTGTATAATAAACAATTTAATAATAAAGTGAACATTTATATTCATAACCATAAGCACGAGCCTGGCAATTTATTGTTATTTATTACATTTATTATTTGTAAAATTGTCAGCTTTCTGAAGACATAAATGTCCCAATAGATATTATATATAGATATTATTTATAATTTATACATTTAGTTAGAGTTGGCACAAACCAGTTTAATAATACTTTAATAACACATTTTTTATCTTATAGAATGTTTACCTTAAAAATCACCTAGCTTATCAAACCGGAAAGGCAGCATTTTACAGAATGACCCAGAAGCTCATTGACTTTTCAGGCTTTCCCGTCCAGATGCATTGCTTGTGATAAAACACAGTGGGACACAGAGAAGATAAACGGCAGAACATATTCATCAACCCTTCCTTCTGCGTTCGTGACATAACTTTCAAAATTTTCCCAGTGCTAAAAATAGACATGACACACAAACAGTCCGTATATCAACATCAGTGAAATGACAACGAAGACCTCTACTCGCAGACCACCATTGCAGGAATTTGAAAGTGCATCTTTATCACTGTCTCAGCTTGTTGTGCCTGGCGGCTGCGAGCAGGTTAGTTGTCACCCTGATGAGCTATCTGAGTAATGTGCTGATCGAAAGAAATGGGACCGCACTCTCAGCCACTGCAGCCAGTATCCTGCATCCAATGGCTCTTTCAGTGTAACAGATGGGGATTGGGAAATGTGACTGCTCTTTGGATGGCAGTGAGGAGCTATTGCCCACACAGGCTGGGCCAGTGTTATTTCCCTGCTGGCCTCCTCTGCTGATATGGGACCTTGCTTCTACCTAGACCCCTTGCGTTATGAGATAGGGGAGGTAAAAAGTGAATTTTTAATTATTTTTGGACTCCAGTTGGACCCAACCTGAATGTTCAGTTAAAAGGGAATTTCTTTCATGAACTCTACCAAGTTACTTCACATGTGATCTGAAACACAGTCATTTACTTATCATGATAATATTTGATTAGGGACCTAGAAATAGTGTAGAATGGAATGTTCAATATTTCTAATGATTCAAAGTATTTTATCTTATTTTATTTTATTTTTTAATTTAATTTTATTTGATTTCATTTATATTTATTTTATTATGAATGAATTTTTAGCCTATCCCTAGGGTCCGTTCTTCGTACGTCACTAACTCAGTTAGCTGGATTTGATTGTTGACGATTTCGCTTGATCTTGGATCATTTGGTTCCTCGAAGGTCATCCTAGACTTGCTGTCACAGCAACAGGTCCGTAAGCTTAAACCTGCTCGGGAGCAGGTTTTTTCCTGTAAACATAATTAGATTGCATCTTTTTAAGCAGAATTGATACTTAAAATATGTCCCAGCCACCGCTACTTTATTATTATTTTAAATTATTGTCCATGGACCAGTAGGATACTCTTGTAATAATTTAACAAATAATTTGAAAATAATATAATAATGCTGTGTAGTCTATAATACTATAGACACAGCCAGTTTTACTCATTGAAAGATTTATTAGTGATGAAATAATTTATAATTGTATTGGAGTCTTACACACATGCTATACAGTTACATCTCAGATGTAATAAGCGACGTACGAATAACGGGCCCCTGGTCTTATTATTATTCTCATTGTTATTATTATCGTTATTGTTGTTGTCTAGAATGTGTAATATTTCAAATGTTTCTAAATATTTTATTTTATTTTATTTTATCATCATGAGTGAATTTTTGGCCTATCCCTAGTCTTATTATTATTATTATTATTATTATTATTATTATTAATGTTGTTGTTGTTGTTGTTGTTGTCTAAAATGTTCAATATTTTGAATATTTCTAAATATTTTATTTTATTATATTTTATTTTATCATCATGAATGAATTTTTGGCCTATCCCTAGTCTTATAATAATAATAATAATAATAATAATAATAATAATAATTATTATTATTATTATTATTATTCATGTTGTTGTTGTTGTTGTCTAGAATGTTCAATATTTCAGATATTTCTTTATTTTATTTTATTTTTATCCTGTCCCCAGCCCTTATTATTATTATTATTATTATTATTATTATTATTATTATTATTATGTAGAATTTATTTTTCTGTAGAACACAAAGGAAGATATTTTGTAGAACAGTGATTTTCAGTGTATGGACACTAAAGAAAAAAAACATATATATATATACCCTTTGATATATTCAATTTTCTAGACAGGCACAGATGTTGAAATGATGCAGAATCAATGCTTTCTCTCTTCTTCAGAAGATACTGCAATGCAGAGACAATCTCTGCCCCCTCTGTTAAATAGTCTCATCTAATGTGAAAACTTTCCCAACTCTTAAGTTTGTTGTTCTGCTGAACAAGTCAAGCCCTGAGGTGCAGAGATCAATGCAGAAGTAAAATACTGTATTTAAAAGCATTATTGGGCTCCTATAATACTGTTGCCATGGCTGACAGAAAATCCATGCATTAATTAATATCTGAGGCAAAGAGGTTTGTGCATGCGGCTCCAGGCTCCAGTCGGCCCCGGGGACCATCCCTATCAAACACACAATCAGAGCCATCGATCAGGCAGTTAAATTTTAATTATTCTGTAAACAGACTCATTCATTTTGGGAGTATGCAGCTCTTGTGTGGTTGCAGGTGCTTCTGGGCTATTTGCTGCAATAAACAGCAGTTAAATGTGATGGTTTTGATATAGTGCTGCCGGTAAGATCTCACGTTCAATAGCTGGATCTTGTAGGAGAAGATCCTTTCTTGTGTTTTATTTATCCCAAGGGCCTTTAAAGTATCAAACTGCTATTCATTGATGCAGCTCGCTAAATTTTGCAGAGTTTATGATGTGCCTCTATGGCAAGTGATAAAAAATAGAGATACGTATCAAAGTCAAACGTTTTTATGCTCCCAGAAATACATCAGTTCTAGAATAAGCTAAAAAAAACAGTACATGATTTTGGTTGCAGGCTCTAAAGGAAATACTGATTCTAAATGGCAGCTAACATGAATCAGGGATACACTTGGGGACTGGAGAAAGATATGGTAAGGTTGTATTATAAGGAAAACAGCAGTGTAGCAGTTTTATCCCAAATCTCGAAATGTCATTCTCGTGACATTCCCACCACAATCAGTTCGGACGATTGTGATGCAGAGCACGGAAGTGGCTTAAACCACAATCTGCTTTATTTTGATTACACGGCTTGAATACTGAATTCTGATTGGTGAATCACAGCATTCAGAGGTCAAATATTTAATATTCCGTCGTCAATGAAACAGCCGTTACTTTTATGTCTCTCATGTCGCACCTCGGACTACAAACGCATCAGTTACTGACTGTCATGGAAAAGACCTTTTACACTGTAAAACAAGTATTTTATTTTATTATTAATTTATTTTTATTATTTATTTCAGTTTTCATGTCATTTCAAAATGTCAGATTCAATGTGATACTTGCTGCTTCTGTGTAACTATTATTTGTAAAATTTACTAGCATTTTTTGAGTGAAAATTGTTTTAAAGCAAATCAGAAATCAGTTTTTTTTTTTTTTGGTCACTCAAAAATTTCTAGTAAATTTCAGAAATAATTACAATTAAAAAGTGGAATTTTGATGTAGAAAAACTGAGACAGTATTTTCTTGTGAAACATACTCCAAATAATTTTTGTTTTTTATTTCAATATATTACTTACATTAGTCTAGTATTGTTGCAGTCTTCATTTAATTGTTGAGATATAATTAACTTAAATAATTACTTAATTAACTTCAGTAATTGAATCAATAATTTATATATTTAACAGTGGAAAACACAGTAGTCGCAGTAAGCCACAGAATGAGTATCAAAGCATTTTTATTTCGTTTTGACTGGTATTGTGTTTAATGGATAAATGACTATGGATGTAAAAATGGACAAATAACAGTCTTGCCAAACAAGATGTAAATTGCCCTTGTCAGAAAAAAGGAATATTTCATATCTCACAAATTTTAAGAGATGTCACACCCCGTTGAAAGATGAATTGTCTGCAGCTGCCTGTGTATTTCACCTGCTAAATCTGAATTATCTTGCAGGCCCAAATTATAGCAACACGTGGATATGTGATCCACAGGATACTAAGAATAACCTAAAAAAGTGTCATTTCATATCTATAAACTATGTTGCATGCTGCGGTTGTAAGGAAATCTTTACAACAAACCTGAGGCTTATGGCTGCTGATGAAATATCTGCAAAATCAAGAGACTAAGAGGAAGACCAATGCTTTCATTTAGAGTGATTGATATATTTAGAGGCGGGTGTGTATGTTCATCGAATACATCAAGCAGCATAGATGGATTGGCTGCGGCTTGATTACACCCATTTACTCTCCAGCAAGCCAACGCCTGGTTTTTAAGAAGGAATATTTACACCAATCAGAGGGAGTGTGTAATTTGCGAACTCTTACGGTGTGAAATCTAAAGCTATTGTGCAAGGGGTCATCAAGATCTCATTAGCCACAATTTAACCACTTGTGTGGCAGGTTTTTTTGTCGTCCCTGTCTGTCTGTGTCATTTCCTGATTACATCCTCTGGTTAATGGCAGTCCTGAGGCTAAGAGTAAATAACACCTTTATTGTTGGTCAGAACCAGGGCTCCGTTAAGTTAACATTATAATCTTAGCCTTTTTTTAGTTTTGAAATTTTACAGTTTCAATTTAATATAGTGGTTAAATTTTACACATACTGAAACACAAATAGAACCTAAATTAGTATTTTATATACATAAAAAACATAAAAATTGATTGAAATATCTCACAAAGGCTGCATTTATTTGATCATGAATACAATTAAAAACTGTTTTGTGTAGGTTAAGTAAGATTTTCTTTTCATGTATTTATTTATTTATTTTATTCAGCAAGGATGCATTAAATTGATCAAACATAACAGTAAAATAATGTTACAAAATATTTCTATTTCAAATAAATGTTAAAATATTAAGCAACAAAACTGGTTTCATCATTGATAATAATAGCTGTTATTAATAATTAAGTACCAATAATAATTGAGCACCAAATCAGCATGTTAGAACGATTTCCGAAGGATCTTGTGACACTGAAGACTGGAGTAACGATGCTGAAAATGTACAACATTTTTACTGTTTTTCCTGTATTTTAAATAAATAATAATAAATGCAGTGCTGGTGAGCGTAAGAAACTTCTGTTGAAAAGCAAAAAAATCTTGACTGAAAATCTCTGACTGCAGTGTGTACACACACAAACACAAAAATTCTGGTTTTCTTTTTAATTAGATGACAACCAATTAGTTTATTAATACTCAATTGTGAAGTGAATTAAAATGTCTGATTGTGACCTTTTAATTTTTTTTTTCATTCCTAAGCAACAACAACAACTAACAACAACAGAGGGCACAAAAAGCACATTTTGATTGTTGTATCATAAAAAGATTGAGAACCCAGTCTTGCCAGCGTTTCATCTTTTCAAAGGATTTAGTTATTAATGAGGCTGCATTTCCATCAATCCAGGGCTTTTAACTGCTCCTGTCCATGAATTGGATGACATCATTGGCAAGCTGCTAAGAGCTCATTAGGCCTAGTGACAGACATTGCCTGAGCAACACAATTCATTTCTGTTCACACACCAGGCACTACTGGTCATTTTCTTCATCACAATCTTTAAATTCAGCTTCTTTTCTCCATTGACCAGCCAGACATGGGATAAAATAAAAAGCACATCACAATTTAGAGAGAGCAAGAGAGAAAATTGCCAAAAAGTAATGTCTCAGTAATGTCCCAATAAACTCAATCAAACCTTTCTGGGTGAAATAGCTCAATTCTTCCAAATAATGGCAGAGAAATAAGATTTTTTTTTGTCTGGGCTTTCTATCACAAATATCAAAGGTACTTATTCAGACTCTAAAGTGAGCAATTCAATACATATTCAATCGATGTTCCAAAAATTGGCACAATATACAGATTCCTGTAACAATTTGCTAAGCTCCACCTACTTTAGTTAGTATGTTCAGAATGAACTGAGATTTCTATGAACAGCATAGCATTCAGTCACATTTGTTTATAAAGTGGTAAAGCTGAATTAATTTTATTCTCACACTGGCTGGAATTAAGTGTGACATTACAATGTGATTAAAACTGCAGAGGCAAATCGAGGCAAATGCTTCCCACAGTCAACTGAAAATAGAAAACCCTCATTTAAAAACTGATTACGAATGATAACATGTAAGTGTAAGTAAAGAAACTGCTTCCTAATGTTTCTATAGTCATTTCACTATGATACTGTGAACTGTGTAGTTGTTGTGACCCCTAATATGACCTGAAGTAATCATTTTGGGTCACTTTGACAAAAAAGACTGCAAAAAATATTGTCACAAATCTGAGACTTTTTTTTTTTTTAAATTTTGAGCACAGCACTCAAAAGTCCTTCATGAAGTTCTACATTTTTATTTCAGAATAAGGACTAGCATATACACTTTAAGAAAAGTATGCAAAAATAAAGCCCAATGTACTATGTTAATATGAAGGAATTTTCTGTATTGATTTTTCACAGCCATTTTACCTGTATTTTGAATTACACATTGAATTGTGTTGTGTTTCAGGGTTAAAGGAAATGTCCATAAAGTTAATTAACGGTTAATGCTGGCAGAAATTTACCAGTACATTTGATTTTTTTCCAATTTTTTTTCCTCTTTCCTGTGTCAATTAATCAGCAATTCTAATACTTGTGTACATCCTCTCGCCATATTTTTTTAGTTAATTTTTATAAAATTACATTTAAACCATGCACACAGGTATTCCATAGAATTAAGCTTGTCTGTTAAAGGAATAGTTCACTCAAAAATAAAAATTTGGTGACACTTTACTCAACCTGGAAAAATTTAAAATGACATAACTTGCTCACCAATGGATCCTCTGAAGCGAATGGGTGCCATCAGAATGAGAGTTCAAACAAGGTGATTAAAAACCAGAAGAAATGGTTTAAATTTAAAATGCCTCAATGATGGATTTGTTTCACAAGACTTAATTGATGGACTGTTTGGACTCTCATTCTGACAGCATCAATTCACTGCAGAGCATCCATTGGTAAAAAAAGGGATATACCGCTAAATTTCTCCAAATCTGTTCTGATAAAGAAACAAGCTCATCTACATCTGGGATGACCTGAGGGTAAAGAAATTTTCGTCTAGTTTTCATTTTTGAGTGAACTATGCCTTTAATGTTATGGATGGCAATAGTGGCTAAGGTAAAACTGGTCAGTAAAAGTGGCACTTAGTGAGGGATCAATTGCTGAACTTCCAGACTCAAAGAGCTGGCCAGACTTACCTTTAATTATAAGAGGATGTTACAAGAGTGTAACATTTCAAAGAAGCAATTGCTAGCATGGGGCTGTTATTTGTTGAGGCAGTGATATATGTGTCATGCACAGAATCTGGCAGATAGGAAAGTGCTATCTGACACCACAAGCATTTTTATCTACTTTGAGACATGGTTTATTCTGCAAAGGCTATTAGTTCAGTAGGAGTTGGGGGGTTAGTGTTGTGGGCGATAAATCATTTCGGTGGAGGCGATGGAGGATGGCTGCACTTTAATCTGGCACTCCCCTGAGTTTTCATTAATGCACCCCCCCCCCCCCCCCAGAGGTCCAAGGGACAACATGACCCGATTGTCCGAGACAGAGCAATGAGCAACTGGCAAATTGGCTGATATTTTGCCAAAAAAATGATGACAAACAGCCTGGCCTCTCTCCTGATAGCCAGCAGAGAGCTTTAACTCACAAAGACAAGTGGACAAACACAGTGGAATGGCTGACACCCAACTCTTTTAGCTTGCATTTCATCCAGACCATCATTGTCTTTTCCACGGTATAAACAACATGAGTGCAAAAAAGAATAAAGTTGATTTGTTTTGGATCTGGCGTAGTTAGCTATCCATAACATTTATTTGGTGCTTGCAAACAATTTTACACCAGTTTACACTTTTTGGTGATTGCAAAAAGAAAAAGAAAGAAAACTGGCACTCTATTTCTCTAAAATTTACTTTTACTGAAAATGTTATTACATTGCTTACTTTTTACAGTTATCAAAGTACCTGCACCGTATATGGCAAACATTTGTGACCCTGGATCACAATAATGGTCCATTTTTCGAAGATTTATACATCATCTGACAACTGAATAAATAAGCTTTCCATTGATGTATGGTTTGTTAGGATAGGACAATATTTGGCCGAGATACAACTATTTGAAAATCTGGAATCTGAGGGTGCAAAAAAGTCAAAATACTGAGAAAATCGCCTTTAAAGTTGTTTAAATGAAGTTCTTAGCAATGCATATTACTAATCAAAAATGAAGTTTTGATATATTTACGGTAGGAAATTTACAAAATATCTTCATGGAACATGATCTTCACTTAATATCCTAATGATTTTTGGCATAAAAGAAAAATCGATAATTTTGACCCGTACAATTTTTTTGGCTATTGCTACAAACATAAGACTGGTTTTGTGGTCCATGGTCACATTTAACATAAAAGATGCAAACATTAATAATTTTTCAACAGTTTAGTTACTGACATTTCCAAATATGCATTTGCCCATTGTTTATTTTCAATTTAAATGTATGGATATTGTCCAGAAATAATTTTTGAAAACATATATTTTGCATTTATCCAAATATATATTTTTTACTTTCATTTGAAGTTTTAAATAGCATTTATTTTCAGTATTTACTTAAGCTTCTCTCTCTCTCTACCATATCGAATGAAATTTTTTGTTTTTGTTTAGTGGTTGACTGACAGATGATTTCAAGTGGAACGCCAGGTGTAGACTATTGACTTTTAAAAATGTAACAGCATGGATTGAACCGGTAGCTATAATATACTGTACAGTTTGAGTATTTACCAACATGTCTGTCAATGCTAATTTTTTTGTTGATACACCTGAAAGAAAAACATCTAGAAAGCGTTTAAATTTTTTTATGAGGCCGGGAAACGTTCCGGCAGATGTTCTTCATGCAGCACAGTGAGAGAGGAGCCGTCTTGAGCTTCCTGGTTTGAAAACAGTGGGACAGCTGGGGGAAAATAACATTAGGGATATATGCCATCATAGAGAAAACATCACCTCAGCTCTTCTCAGATTAAATAAATCAGCTAAACTTCTTCCCACTGTGACGATAAAGCAGATGCACAGCAGGGGCCGTGTTGTTGTTGTAAAAAGCCTAATAATCAGATCAGTGTGGGCATATAACACTTACTTTATCACACCATTACAGATACAACAGGATGTCAAGATGATCAGGGACAACAACATCTTGTCCTCAGGCCTGCATTTTCTCGTTTCACATGCAAACAAGGATGGCATCAGCCATCAGTGAGACATGGCAATGCATGAATGGGATCACACATTTCCACAGAGACATCACTATTCCTGAGAGAGCTTCAGTCAAACTCATAAATCTAAATGTCTTGTATTCATCAGTGATGAGGGTAGTTATTCTTGCTCCTCCAGTGATGATGGCAGGCGCAGTGTCCTCGCTCTCCAGACATTTATGACGATATGTATGCACATGCCGCTTCCAGTTAAGAGCACATTACGTGAGTAATAGTTTGATAAATTGCTCTTGTCATGTCACGCTTGCGCTGCACCATGAGCCACTGGCACACTCCGTGGTAGTTTCTGGAGCCACATCAAGCTCCTACTGTTCTTGGACACCTGGGGATTATGAGAAATGAACTGATTCATAATGCGCACGCTGCTTGAGATAAATTCCTGCTACAAAAGAAGATAATGCGATTCAATTTTGCATGTTACACAACTATATTTACAACTTAATAACCAATTAAAGGAATAGTTTACCAAAAATGAGAATTTGCTGAAAATATACTCACCCTCAGGCCATCCAAAATGTAGATTTGGAGATATTTAGCATTACATCACTTGCTCACCAATGGATCCTCTGCAGTGAATGGGTGCCGCCAGAATGAGAGTCAAAACAGCTGATAAAAACATTGCAATAATCCACAAGTAATTCACACAACTCCAGTCAATCAATTAATGTCTTGTGAAGGGAAAACGAAGTGAAAACAAATCTATCATTAAGATGTTTGAACTTTAATCCATAATCCATAATAATGCTTCCTTCAGTGCTTCCTCCATGCCCTGTTGTCTTTTCACAATAAAATCCACCAACAGATTTGTTTAGAGCTGTGTTGGTGCAACTGCAAACAGTGCTTGATCTGTGCATATTTCTCTCTTGATTCAGAAGGAACAACTTTTTCACTGGAGAAAGCAATATTTGAGGAGGAGACATTAGTTTGAAGGTAAAAACACCTTATTGATAAATTTATTACAAACAAACTTTTCACTTCGCAAGAAGTTAGCAGATTGGTTGGAGTCGCATAGATTATTATGATTTTCATCAGCTGTTTGGACTCTCATTCTGACGGCACCCATTCACCGCAGAGGAACCATTGGTGAGCAAATTGATGTAATGCTAAATTTCTCCAAATCTTACCAGTACAGAAAGAGAAACTCGTCTACATTGTGGATGGCCTGAGGGTAAGTAAATTTTCAGCAAATTTTCATTTTGGGGTGAACTATTGCCTTAATCATATGAAAGAACCAGAAGAATTATGCGGAACTGCTCACACTTTCTAGACACCTTCTATCTGAAATGTGTCCACTAATAGCATAGATAATTTGCTTGCACTATTTGCATTGTAGATGGTTGCCTTTTTATAATGGTCTTCCTCATCATTCGATCATTATTTGATGAGTTATTGCTGCCATGTTCACTAAAATGTACACAAACTTTCTGCTGCTGCTGGTGTCATTAAGACAAACAGTGTTTTTGTGAATATGATGCAAGATATAATAAGCCTGCATACACTGAAAAAGCTTAGTGTAAAAGCAATCATTCAGAAATTGCTAGTAAATTTCACAATCACAAAGAAACAGCAAGACATTGAATTAAACTTGAATTTTTGAAAGACCGAAATGCTATTTTCTTGTAAAATGTTCTCCAATAAGCTTTGTTGTATTTGAAAAGATTATATACAGAGTAGATAAACCATAACTGTACCGTATTATGATTATTGACATTTTTACATTGACGTACTGCATGCAAAAGAATTTAACATGTAAACTTTTTAGCAAATTCACCCCTCAGTGTTTTCACACATTTGCTTTGACCGTTTCTGCAGCAGTACTGTGTTAGTGTGTTAGAGAGCTTGTCTATTCCGTTCACCATAATCTTGTGTGGAAACATCCATTCATATTTAGTAGAAAAATGATCAAAGGAAGGCAGGAAATAACAGAAGGCAGGAGATTTGTTTGATCATTACATCTGCGCTGCCTTCCTGTACTGCACAGTATCTCTCATGGCACATCTCCACTCACTGGAAATAACTAAAGCTGAGGAGGAAACATGACAGAATGTTTGTGCTGGGAAAGTGCACTTAAGGATGGCATATGCAACTGCTATACAGTTACTTACACAAAATATTACAATTACATAATTGCACGTCCAAGTTCGTTTTAACACTCAATATTTTTTTTCAGCATTTGAATTGCATAGAAAATTCCTGTGCATTTGGATTACACAGTTTTAACTAGTGGTGTCAATCGATTAAAAAAATAGCTAATTAATCACACATTTTTTCTGAAATTAATTGTGATAAATTCCACCTAACATTAAAGTTTTTAAATATACTTTTATATTGCAATTATTTCACATTCAGATTAATGTAGAAACAATGATGTCTCTAGGAAATTGTTCTTTTTTTCCTAATATTTAACCACAAACATTAGTGTAATTGAGAGCTATCAATTTTAACATTTATTAGACTTTATATATAAAAATAACAACTTCTAATTTAAGTGAACTTAAAACAATCTTTACATAAACCCATTATTATAAATGTCATATTTACCTGTGCGCTTCAGCAAGTAGGATATATACAGAAATTGAATAAAGTTATCAAAAACTAAATTAAATATAGATGAATCTTTAAAGCTAAAAAAGTTATTGATTTCCTCTTTTTTTTTTCTTTTGCTCATTGATGAACAGACTTCACAGCAGCTGGGTTATTAGGTTATTTGGCTGCTATTACTTTAAGAGCTGCCGCTGCTGAACGTGACACGGATCTAACACGCATGCTCCTAGTTTAATTCGCACTTTAATAAGAAATGATACAGGCTACTGCACATAACATCACATTTTTGCGTGCAACTGAAGAGCACGCATTACGAGCCTAGTATAATGGCTGACAAGACAGAAAAATTCATATGACATATGGCCTGACAACATCTCATCTGACCGCAGTTCACTGTTGTTCTACTGAAGCTCCAAGTTTCTGCACTCGTTTGACCGGTGTCTGGCGCTGAGGTGAAGTGGAGTGTGTGTCTAAAAAGCCTCCCGTTTGATGTGGTTGTAAAGACGTTCTGCATCTAAATAAACGCAATTCTTGTCAAGAAAAAAGAGACAGAAACAGCAGTTGTGAGTGAGGTGGCCAGCCCTAGCTCCACCCCTGCGTTAAATATTTTTAACGTCGTTAAACTGGAAAAATGACAGCACAATTCATTCATTTTGACAGCACAAGTTTTAACAAACTAATATAGCAACTGTTGGTATTTTTTGCGACTTTGGAGCCCCCTACAGTTAAGTGAGAGAAATTCACTGTCATAAATATATCACTGTCGTAATTAAAGTGGATGTCTATACACGTGCATTTGTCACTACTACATAAATAAAACAGGTAAGATTTCTGCACTATAGTTTATTATTAACTATTTGGATTTTATTTACATAACCATATTTTGTATGTAAATCATGTATATCAGAAGAAAATTGTGATTAATGAAATTTATTTGTGAAAAATATACCGGATTATTGTGTATTAAAAAACATTAAGTTTATTATTACTATTACAGAAACCATAACCTGATTCATACCATTTCATTCATGTATGACCAACAAACATGCATCACATGTTTATGTTAAAATGGCATAATCCAAAAATACATGTTAGATAGACATTTTATATGCAGCGAGTACATACATTGTAAATTTGGTCCTAAATACAGGTGATCATACACAGACAAAATAACTAGAATCAGGTACGATAAATTAATGGTGCATCTTCTGTTCCAGATTATGGAAACATTATAACCATGATTTTAAGGCTACATTATGTTCATTTCATATGCCGTTATTTGTATGCTAGACTATCCACGTGCAGCAAGTCTGAATGGAAATTTGAGGATTTAAATTGTGTTTGATTTATTTATTGTATTGTATTATAACAGGTGTTTTGAGTCCAGATTGAGTTCACTGATTGTTTATGTGGAGCTATTTTTGTAATTATGAAAGGGTTAATTATAATATCAGGCTGATTGTCAGTATAGGCCCCAGTCGCTCATTCTAAAACAGCTGCAATGATTGCTCTCGTAATCTCTCAAATCTCTGCACTGTATTCTCAGGATCCTGGCAAGAAGTGATTTCAGAGATGTTCACAGGAATACAGAAGCAGCCTTGAAACGCACATGCTTCAATGCAGATGAGCCGCTGTTGTTGTAGAGTCTTGGTGTGAGGTACTGGCTGATGAATACTTTATTCCAGAAGTGTTTTAAGGATCTTCTTGACAACGTTGTCAGCTGCCACAGCGTAACCGGACTTAAGGCGATCAGAGCAACACTTAGACACCACTCACAGCATTGTATTGTGTGTGTATATGTGTGTGAGTTTTGCCTACTCAGACATCAAGGGACTTTTCCCTCCCGGATGCTCAAGGACACACAGAAGTGCTTTTTTTCCAGACGTGCTGTCACTTCAGTCAGGCTTCAGCTCTCATCTTTCCGGTTGAAAGCAGCCGTAGCGGGAGATGTGAGGGCAGGACTGCTCTCTGTCGTCATATGCACCATGAACCTTCCACAACCACAGAGTCGTCTTTACTGTCACAATCCTCCTGTGCAGATCCACTCGGGGATTTTGAAGCATGTCCCTCAAATCGACTTCATGTGTGGTTTGGATGTCTTTCTTGTTTTGCATGACTCACAGTTAGCCATCTTTGTGCTTAGCCTTAGATATCCATCAAATACAACAAAATAAACATAGGATGAGGCAAAGAATATGTTTCAGGGATATATATATAGTCTTTTTTTCTTTTTGTTAAGGTCACATAAAATCAAATTTCTTCATTTACGTGCCTTTTTGCCTAGATTTATTCTAGACCCTTTTGAGAAATATTAAAGTCCACTATGACATTTCCATTTATATTATTTAGAAATTTACACTGTTGTTCAAACGTTTTAGGTTAAGATTTTTAATGTTGTTTAAAGTAGTCTTTTATGCTAAACAAGGCTGCATTTATTTGAACAAAAATACAGGAAACTTATTATATAAAACTTATTACACTTAAAGCTGAATTTTCAGCATTCATTACTCCAGTCATCAGTGTCACATGATCATTCAGAAATCATTTTAATATGCTAATTTGCTGCTCAAGAAACATTTCTTATTGATTTTGGAAACAGTTATGCTGCTTAATATTTTTGTGGAAACCCTGATATTTTTTTTCTTTATAAATAAAAATGTTAAAAATAACTTTTATTTTTGTAACAATATTCTCAAAAAATCTTACTGATCTGAACTTTTGAATGGAAAAATATTCTAATTTCCACCACTAAAACACAGTTTGCCCATAATACTTTTTTTTTCTTTTTTTTAAACCAAAAATACAACATTGTCAGTGAGCAGCATACTTGTGATGAAATATGCTAGCTATAACATAAACTTTAGCAAGACAAAGGAGCTTTTTTCCAAAGACTTCACTAAATATTTCATTCTTCAATTTTGAGAAATATTAAAGTCCACTATGAATATTAATTACATTTGTATTTCCATTTCTATATTTAGACTGCTGTTAGGTTGGGCAGATTTCTTAATGTTGTTGAAAGTATTCTTTTTGATCAAAAATACAGTAAAAACAGCAATATTGTGAAATATTATTACAACCTACTTTCTGTTTTAATATATTATACTTAAAGCTGAATTTTCAGCAGTCATTAGTCAGTCTTCAGTGTCACATGATCCTTCAGAAATCATTTTAATATGCTAATTTGCTGCTTAAGAAAAATTTCTTATTATTCATTTTGTAAACAGTTATGCTGCTTAATATTTTTGTGGAAACCCTGAATTTTTTCTTTATGAATAAAAATGTTCAAAATATATACATATTTTTGTAATGTAAATTTCTCTGCTCTCACTTTTGATGAATTTAATTAAAAAAATCCTACTGATCTGAACTTTTGAATGGTAATATATATGTTTGCACAAATTATTAAAAAAGTGTCATTTCAACCAATAAAAACACAGTTTTGCACATAATACTTTTTTCTTTTTTCATTTTTTTTTAAAACCAAAAATACAACAACGTCAGTTCAGGATACTTGAGATGAAATATGCTAGCTATAAAATTAACTTTAGCAAGACAAAGGAGCTTTGTTCCGAAGACTTCACTGTCATTTCCACCTCAGAATTCAATTAAACACAGTACATAATTTGAAATGCAATGGAAATGACATTTTGGGGGAAATATTCAAGATTTATGACAAACATGACAGAATTCATTGATGTTCATTCTCACAGACGTTGCTGCAGTAGAGTTTAATATGCTGTGCAATTTTCTAGTGTGTCAGGCAGTATTTGTTTTCCTGAATACTAGCTTTGTGTGATTTTGAGTTTGTTCCCAGCATCATAAATTCAGTGTGAAATGTTTCCTACAATATGAGAAAACCTTGTTCTTTTCACTGCAACACCTGAAATCCAGAAACTTCTCTCACGGAATTAATTTGCTCTCACTAAATTCCATGAAGTTGAACTGTCATAATCAATGGACATTTGTTATAGTCCATTTATTTTCTACCCTAAAGTGGAGATAAACCTCTGTCTGCTTGCACTCCTTTCTCTTGCCTCATTAAACTGAGAATGGTGGTCCTTAAAATCCCCAAATTACTTACAAAAGCTTTTTATTTTTGCAGTGATATAAGTTAGATATGTTGCCTGATAGTTTAAAATAAAAACAGGGAGTCAAATTCTTAAAATGATGCCCATCTTTTGTGACATACAAATGAGAAACAAGAAAACAGCAGCAAATGATTTCTTTAAAACCAAGGCCACCCTGCTACTGTGAAAGATTGCATTCTTTGATCCAATTTACAGTCTGAGGGGTGTTTGCTAGGGTGTTAGGCTCAGAGAACCAGTTATTACTTTCTGTAATGTAGTCTACAATGTCACCATTGAATTTTCTTTTGACTCTCTTTTCTTTCTTCTGTCTGCTGTGTTACCATCTTCAATATTGTTTTGCTAGAAACAACATCACATCCTAGAACTATGGAAGCTTATGGAGCTTATAGTGCAAAATGACTTCATAATGAGTGCACAAATCCTTTCCAATAGCATATATTTCTTATTTTCCTTAAGAAAAAACTTTTTCTTGTGTGTCTCATGACCAGTGTTTTTCCAGTATTTTAAATTTAATGGCAGCATTATTACAACACAAGAGCTACAGTATGGCGGATTTCCCCCATCTTTTCATTTAGTGTTTAAAACATTTTAAATATTTGGGGATGTACAGATTTGATTCATGACGTTGCCTAACATGTGCAATCATCATAACTACTCTTTGTTCTGCATTACCCAGGTTCCTGGGTTTGCATTGTTTGGACAGAAGGAGCTGCATAGTAGAAATATTTACTCTGTCTTTCTGTTCACAACCCCTGCCAATCTAATAGCCTCCTTTTGTGGCTCTTTACTCTCTTCTAACTTTTCAGTATCTGCTTTTCCTTGTTTCACTTCTCTTGCTTAGTATGATTCTCATTCCCCCTGAAAGAAGACTAGTTTAGACCAGATAGAATATCCATTCTGGTCCAGAGTTTGCTGATAAAGCTGGTTAACCAAGGCCTCCCATATGGAAAAAGGGGAATGAATGAATGAATGAATGAATGAATGAATCAGGCAAAACATATTGTAAAGAAAACAGCTTAAGAAAATAGATTTTTCAGGTTGCAAAAAATACTTTACTTAAACCTTCAAATACAAAAAAGATACACTACTGTTTAAAACACTGGGTCGGAAGAAGATTTTTTTAAAATAAAGTTGTACTTTTATTACTTAAGAATGTACTAAATTGATCAAAAGTGACAGTAAAAACATTTACACTGTCACAAAATATTTCTATTTTAAATAAATGCTGCTCTTTTGGACTTTATATTTATTAAAGAATCCTGAAAAAAAAAATCACAGTTTCCACATAATAAATACTAAGCAGCACAACTGTTTTCAGCATTGCTAATAATACAAAATGTTTATTGAGCACCAAATCAGTATGTTCAAATTATTTCTGAAGGATCATGTGACACTGAAAACTGGAGAAATGGCTGCTAAAAATTCAGCTCTGTTATAGGAATAATTTACATTTTAAAATATATTCATATGGAAAACAATTTTCAATTGTAATAATATATATTCAGCAAATAAATGAAGCCTTAAGACATTTCGCTTTAAAATCTTCTGAATAGTAAACATACTTCATTGTACTTAAAAGAAAATACCTTTTCTATGTTAAAATATATATAATGCATTTTGGGTAAATATTTTATTATTATATTTAAAAAATTTGGCAAATTATTTTTTTTAATTGAATTTGAAAGATTTGAATTTCAAAATATATCTGAAAATGTTATTGTTGCCATATTTGCTCTTTAAACTAGTTTGCACCAACCTGCTGAAAACCAGCCTCCAAACCACAAGGATGACTAGCGATTTATGTACTGTCTCGTCCTCATTTTGCCTCTTCTCTCTGCCCGTCTCTTTCTTTATCTCTGTATTTTTTCCTCTCAATCTTTACCTTTTACCTTTTTGGTAGGCTCTAAGGTGGTCCCAAGGCATGATGGATCCCCACACGGCTGATCAATAAAGTCCCAGGCATCAGACGGCTGAGGAGATAAGCCTCTGAGATGAGGTCACAGCGCCCTGGCCAACTTTATCTTGCTTGTCTCCGTCAGCAAACAGGCAGGTCAGTGCTCACCACTGGGCAGCTTTTACCTGGCTCCCTGCAAACGCCCTCAATATTGTGCAATTTTCAAACATCTCACTCCGAGTGCCACTATTGATTGGTCTGTGTGTGTGTGTACCTGCCACACGACAGATGTGAGACCGCTGGGGGAAACGCTGCATCTGCTCTATCATGGAGGCCGTACACATGCGCCGTGCGTTCGATAGTCCCAATGAGCCGTAAAATGTAAAACTGACTAATTAGAAACATTAGCGCTCACAAGGGAAGCGATAATTACAGATATAGAGTTGAGTCTTTAAAGAAGACCGATTTCCACACCTCACAAGTGCTACGGGCTACAAATGATTCACTCCAGTAGACTGGCAATTCTTTCTGTGTTGTGCTGCAATTAAGTTCGCCTCACTGTGGACTCCAGGACCCCAGAGTGTGTGCTAACAATAGGAGCGCATGACCCTGTGGAAGCCCATTTCCACCACAATTCAGTAAAACATGACTCTTTAAGTCATATTAATGAGAAACCTTTTTATAATAATGACTTAGTTCTCATCATTACTTTCTCATAATAATGACTTGGCACCTAATAATGAGATACTTTCTTATAATAATGACTTAGCATCTAAACTTTAGCATAATAATGACTTAGTTTATCAATATTATGATATATTAAGTCATTTTAAGACTTCAGTTTCTCATTATGAAGTACAGTATGTCATAATTATGCAATTTTTGTCCTCCGTATTGATATACTCACAATTATGAGAACATTTCTTAATTATATAACATCTTAATTATGAAATTTATTTCTCAGTAGTGACATTAATAATAATTATTAGAAACTTTCTCATTATGATATATATAGTCATAATTATGAGATTTTTTCCCCTCAATATAAACAAATTTACTTCTCAATATTGAGATAAAGTTGTTATGAAATATGCTGAAAAAAATATTTTATGATTTTTTTCTCAATATTATGACACTTACTAATATTATAAGAATGTTTCTCATTATGGAGACAGTGAGTCTTAATTATGAAATTTATTTGACATTTTTGACTCATTTTCCTAATAATAATGACAAAAGTTCTCATTATTATGAGATACTTTCTCATTTTTATGACTTATTTTCTCATTATTATGAATATTCTCTCATAATAATAATTACTCAATATTATGAGATATTAAGTCATTATTACAAAATTTGTCATGAAATATGCTAAAATATAGATTTTTTTCTCAATATTATGACACTAATATTATAAGAACGCTTCTCATTATTTAGAGACAGTGCGTCTTAATTATGAAATTTATTTTACATTATTGACATTTTTACATTTTTTTTATTGAATTTGTCATTATTATGAGATACTTTTTATATTTAAGTATTTTCTTCATAGTAATGAGTAATTTTCTCATAATAATGACTTCTCTTTTCTTATATCATGAAGATAGTTTCTCATCATGAAATCTTTTCAAAATTATGAGAAATATGACATTTAATCATGAAAACATCTCTCATTATAATAACCTAGAGAGTCTTAATTATGACATTTTTCTCACTGTTGACTTAAGTACTCGTAATTATGAGAGAATTGCTCATTATGAGGTACTGAGTCATAATTATGAGTTTTCTTCTCAATATTGACATATTTACTCAATATTATGAGAAAGGTTCTTATTGTTATGAGACACTAAATCATAATTATGAGGACTTTTGTCATTTACAGAATCACATTTGTACTCAGAAATGGGCTTCGGTACAAACCCAAGCTTCAAATCTTAGAACTTGTTGATTGAACATTGAAATAAATGATGTGTTTGATTCAAATGTGTTGTTATACTCAATTATATACCAGACTGCCTCAGTATTGCAAGATCATTCAGGCATGTGCAAAGTCCTCTCGCATTGTGATGTTTTAATTGGTGGGTGGCCACAACCGATACAAGACTGCCGAGCGTTAAAGCAATCGCAGCTTACAAATACAATAAGTTCTACTTTATATAATTGCCTGATGTGGTCCAACAGCCGGCAGAAGGACGAGAGGAATGTGTAATTAAATTCTCTTTACAGCATCGTAATTTTTGTGAATAATTACAGCACACAGAAAGGGAATACACAGTAAAACATGTCATCTGAGGACATGGGGCTGTAAAACATTAATACTTGCAATTAAACTAGATCTCTGTGGCATGCTAATCATCTGTGAAGACACCCAGAGTCAGAACAGAACAGAAGAACATCCAACAAGCAACTAAATATGTCAGCAGCCGGGCTGAATATCGCTGCTTGCTTTGGCCACAGAGACGAAGTCAATTACGGCGCAGGACAGAATGCACACGGGGGTTTGGGGGAAATGTGCTTGAAATGTTAATGTGGTAGTTAAGCGCGAAAAAGCAAAAGTGACCTCTTTTTATTCCCTCATCCTTGTCTCATCAACTGTTCTAGAGTCAGTGCTGATGTCTGATGCCTCTGTCTGGCGCTGTTAAGAGGAATAGCTTGGCTCTGGTTCAGACGGTAATGACACGATGGTTGAAATGATGTACATGTATCATTGAGCTTTCATTTTAGCATTCATTTTGTAAGACACTGGGTATCATTCAGTAACCTTGCAAGTATTCGTACTTGAAATCTGTGGGAAGGTTGTGATTCATGTTTTCATTTAATTTTAGTACTTTTATTCAGCAGTTACAAAATTACAGAAAATTCTGTCTCAACTAAATGCTGCTGTTTTTAACTTTCTATTCATCAAAACATTTGAAAAATTGTATTACAGTTTCCACAAAAACATTAAGCAGCACACCTTTTTTCAGTGTTGATAATAATAAAACATTTATTGAGCACCAAACTAGCATATTAGAATGATTACTCAAAATTCTGCTTTGCCATAACAGAAATAAATACAATTTTAAAATATATTAAAATAGAAACAGTTATTTTAAACAGTAATAATATTTCACAATATTACTGTTTTTACTGCATCTTTGATTGGTGAGCATAAGCAACTCCTTTCAAAAACAATTTTAAAAATCTTACTGACACCAGACTTTGGTATTGTATTGTTTAGAGATGAAATTAAAATTTTCATATCATTAGTTAATAAATAGGTATACAGTACGATGCCCTCAACTGTGTAAAATCAGCAAATATTGTCTCATAAAGGCTAGGGGTGCAATTAATAAAACTCACAATGACATTTAAGAATAGGCACCAAATAGAAGTTCACCCACCAAAATAGAGAGGTATTTTGAAAGTGTTTCTGTGATTCACATAAAAGCAAATTACTTGTGAGTGCACTGTGGTGAGGTCGCAATCTGAGTGGCAGACAATTAAAATGCAGTCAGTGGGCACTCTGCTTGATTTCTTAGAGCTGATTATTCCCACAGATGACCTAGAGTCAGCTAAATGCTGTTTCACATCAGCTTTGACATCTGCTCACCCGTCCTTCTGAGGTCAAACTGCCATTCAGTAGAACCTTACGTCATCAGATAAAAATGGCGGTCACAGAAACATCGAAATAAAATTCTCTCAGAAACAGTTTTAGTTTAAATTCACAGCTTTTCAGCATCATTGTCGTTTCCCTTGCCCGTCTATTTTCTCACCCGTAAAGACAGCCTGCTATAGCTAACTCAAAATAGCTCCATTTTGGTGGGTGATGTCACACCTACCGATTCTTTAGTCTGAAAACTCGTCCCTCTTCTGTTGGAGGTCTGTCACACTTACCAATTTAGAATGAAAGGGGTGACAAATGAAATGACTCTTCACTCCGATCATGTGAAGCTCGCTGAAATACCATCAGCAGCACGCTGCAAATTGAAATAGGCTGAGCAGTTTGAAAGCAAAGTGATTGACTTTCGGTTCTATTAACAGTTGTCAAACATGAATTCTTTCACCACCGCACTTAAATACTTACCTGCAATATTCAACGTCAGCACAACACGATTACCGAATCTGCAGCATGAAACATACAGCGAGAGCAGCATAGTCCGCATACAGAATGAATGACTAATAATTCAGTTCTTTTAAGTGAATCAAAAACAACGCAACTAGTGTGGACCTATTTAGAACGCTGACTCTAATGAATCACGTCTTTGAATCAAAAGCATACAACGCAACCAGTGTAAACGGAATACAGGACGAGCGAATCGGTTCTTTTAAGTTAATCAAAACTGTTTAGAATGAATAACTTTAATGAACTGGTTCTTTGAGTCAAAAACATACAACCCAACTACTGTAAACCAAATGTACAACAAATGACTCTAATGAATCAATTCTTTTTAGGGAATCAAAAACATACAACGCATCCAGGGTAACTGAGTACAGACGAAAAGGATTCTAATGAGTCTGTTATTTAATTCAAATGAAAACATACAGTACAGCCAGTGTAGACGTACTTGCAATGAGTGAATGATTCTAATGAGTCAATTCGTTTTAGTGACTCAAACATTCAGCATACACTGTGTAGTGAACAACAGAGCAGAAACCTCACTTGGACTCAAGGAATGTGCAATTTTATTTTGTTGTTTAGTGGTTCATTAGACTTCTAGCGTCCCTCAAAGCAAAAATTCTGTATGTCCCAGCACAGAGAATGTCAAAAGACAGTTTAGGTGGTTTGTACAGAAACTGTGTATTAAATAGTCCAGTTACCGAATCTTAAGTACAGTAATTCATGTATTTTTTTTTCCCCTTGACAGCATGAACTGAAACCGAATAGGATTTTTGCTATAGAATGTTCCACAGGGGCTTTTAAATTCTATTACGAGACAGAAAGCAATTGATGTGAAAGGAATGATTAAGACAGTTTGGTTTAGCACTTCAACTTTATACTTAATTGTAGAATTCGACAAGCCCAACATATATTTTTGTTAAGTGTGTAGTAGGTATAAAATAAATGAAATCAACACTGCTGGTATATATACAGCCCAGTAAGGCTAGCAATTGGAATGTTACTGGTGTTACTGATCTTTTTTTTTTTTTTTTTTTTTTGCATACATCAAGTCACTGCTTTTACTGCGTTTGTTTTGTTGATGAAATGTCCCTGTTGAGCAGTCAAAATAATGATTAGACTTCATCTATGTCTGGAACCAGTTGTACAAGACAAATGCTCATTCAAATACAACATGAGCAGTTTGAGCTGGCAGCATTAATGTAGTGATATTACAGATTGAGCTAAACAGCAGCCTGTGACTCAGCGGCACTCCACTAAACAGAATTACTCCTTTCTTTGGACCCACAAAACTTCTTAATAACACATATTTATCTTAGAAATATGAAAAAACGTCAAGCGCAAATAGAGATTAATTATAGATTCCTCTCCGCTGACATTCACATTCGTGAGCGAACGGTCTCCCTTACGGAAACCATCAGCAATCCTGTATGCTAATGATAACTTTGAGGACATGATTTAGAAAGATGGTGTTATAATTACAGCTGTTCTGTTGTGTTTTCTCAGTCTAGCTGTGTTAATTCATTAGAATCCACATTTGCATTCGTGCCTCATAAAAAATGTAAATGACAAATAATTCAAAACGTGATTCTTCATGCCAGCTTTCAAACACGTCTGTGGAGTTTTTGTCGTCGCTAGATCATTTTTATGTCTAATTATGAAGCAGGACACATTTTCGTCATTAAGCGAGCAGGAGCGGTTCTCAGTGGCAGCTCACAATGGCAGACAAGCACATGCTGCAGCTAACCTCAGAGGAACACTGCCTTAATGAGGCCTGTAATTAGTGCAAGTCATAATATGCAAATTTGCCATGCTCACAAAGCACAAAGTGCTAAGAAAAGAGGCTGGGAGTTTGATGGAGTTCGAGGATTTGAGATGTTTATGTGCGTGCCTATACCTCCATCACGGATATGTGCTAATCTCATTTGCCATGTGCGTTTTCCATTGTTTACCTAAGTTTGACACCGTTCTGATTAGGGAGAACACGAATCCCACGAGTACTTGCAGTGGTGGCAAAGAACCAAAATATTACTGGTATGCAACAACACTGAGCAATGAAGGAGTCAGAGCATTGTTGTAACTTCAATAATAAGGCTGAATACTAAAAATAAAATTGCCATGAGGTGGTGGTGTTAGATAAATTCAACCGTACTGTTACTACCTTTGGGATCCACCCACAGTGTGTGTGTTTACTTGTGTGTGGGTGTGTAGAAGAGACACTTTTTAGTTTGATGTGCACATTGTGGGCAGATTCTCTTGCTGTAAAATGGCCCAAAAATATTTGGATCCTGTTGTGATTATGTGATTTAATTGTGAATCCAAATACAGCATGTAGAGAGACACTGTACATTTTCATTTGTTAATGATCCAGCAAATCCATCTAGAGAATCTCAGTGAGGTAAACAAAACACTCTGAGGCAATGTAGTATAGTGTATATATATTTTTCACACAGTGTTTTTCACCACAATATTATCCCTCAGGAATTCGTCCCCATAGTCATACAGAAAACTTGCAGCAAATGTTCCTCCAGTCATATAGGAAACATGATAAATAAGGCTGCTAATGGACATTTACGGTGCAGTACAGTCAGATGACTTCCATAAATATTCCTCTGTAAATTCTAGATGAATCTCAATGACAACACTATAAGCTTTAAGACATTTTTTTCCTCAAGAGGATGAATAACAGAGAAGCACAATATAGATACACATTTTTCCTGCTTATCAGTCATCTACCACTATTACATGGCAAAACACTGGACTGATTTTTGTGCATATACATCTCAATATTGAATGCTTGATAATAAACACAACTCATGGTTTATTCATTTAACATAATTATTTATTTAACATAAATATTGCATACAGTTCTTTTATTCAAGTATTCCGTAGGGATGTTCCTACCTACACTTACAAAAATAAGTTCTGATTGTTCTCTAAACATTCAAAACATCCAGTTTTGAAAATGTTTCTTTCTTAGTTATGTAACATTATGGAAAATATTAAGGGAACATTCCATTTGATCATTTTGCAACCAATATGAGGACGTTATTTTGTAATGTTCTCTGAGCGTTCTTAAACAGCTAGTACATTAAGGAGTTGAATGTCCAACTAAAACATTTCAGAAAATGTTCCATGAAGGATTTATAAATAACAATTTTATACTAACATTCTGAGAACATTATTAAAGACCAGGTAACACTGAACAAATGTTCTGTTAACAATACTGCAAGTATGTTTGTTCATAACTTTGAGAAGGCCTTGCCAGAAAGTTAGCCAAAGTTTGAACAAAGAATGTTCCCTGTTAGCTGGGTTCTTGCTGCATGCATTTCAATGGACGAGACACTGAATCAGCAACAAAGGCACTGTTATTTGTGAGATGCTTTTAGCTTAACAGGAGAGCTGAACTCTAGACACTTTCAAGTACTCATTTTAAACGCTGTCAGCATTTAAGATAAAGCTGGTCTCTAACACCTCACCCTCTGAGTCTCGTTAATTTGTATCCACGGTTAAATCTTAGTGCTCTTGCTTTCTTCTGCTGACCTGCTTTTTTTGTAGTGCCATTAAATCTGGGGTTAAACATACAACTATGGACAGCGTCTGCGTCATGTTCTTGATTAGCACTCAATTAGCTAAGCTAAGATGAACGACAGCCTTTAGACTAGTAGCTACACCAAAGTTATATGGAAAAAGTAGCTTATTTAGAAGTAAATATGAAATATCAAAAATAGCAGCTGTAACAGAATCTGTGTTTTTGAAACAACAAAGTTCAACTGAAAGAAAAAAGAAATCCTATACTGAATGATTATCAATGATTCTACCGCAGTGTTTGGATTTACTCCAAGACTCCAAGAATTAGGTGTTTTGTGGCGTTAAACTTCATCACAGACAAACGATAAGATTTATTTGCAGGTTTGGTTTCAAATGGTTTGTCAATAAATATATTCAAAGCTGTTTTTTGCTCTGTGTTCTTGCTGTGAGAAACCTCAGAAAGAGAAACTGTTCCAAACGATTCAGTTCATGAGTGAACTGTCTGAATTATTCAGACTGAATTGTAAACCGATTCACACTCTTTCACTAACCAATTTAACTTTCTGCATCCTTTGGAGGTCACATTTATCAGTTGTAGATGTCATAGTCTCTCATTTGTATGTGGCTGGCAAATGCAACCTCCAGCCTTCAAAATGAGACACAGAAGAGAGAGAAAAAAGAAAATGTAAGTGAATTATTTGTGAAGAGAAAATACAAGACACAAATTGTTTGCTGCAATATTGTCAGCAAAAATGTACGTTTTTTAACGCTACTTATAGCTTTGTCACTGAAAGTCTATGTAATTTCCTTTGAGAATACTGTTTATAACCTTTAAATGACAATTGATTTGAGATAGATTCATTATCAGTGTAGCAGTATTGACTCGAAACTACTGCCATCGAATCACTGATATATTTCCAGTGTTCTATTTGTTTTACTTTACGCTGTTTGGCAAAAGACATCAGAAATATTTTGTAGACAATTTTCAGCATGTTGGACATGTCTAAAATATACTGTTCTCGGTTCAGTGTACCGTTGGAGTAGCTGGAACGCTGCTCAGAATGAGCTGTCTTCATAATTGTCTCATTTCAAGTCGGAGTGACTATCAGGCAGAAGTGAGTGAGTTTTGATTCAAAAGTGCAATTTGAATTAGTAACTTGTAGATCTTTGCTAACTCAAGCCTCAAACTATTTGAACCTCAGTCCCATTTGGTGAACTGGTTCATCCAGTTCACTAAAATAAACAACTCTGTTTACATTTTTCTAAGCCATTGACTGATACAAAACATTTATGGGAAGTGGAAGCTCTGCATTTAACCCATCCAAGTGCACACACACAGTAGTGAACATACACCTGGAGCAGTGGGCAGCCAATGCTGTGGCGCCCGGGGAGCAGTTGGGGATTTGGTGCCTTGCTCAAGGGTCTCACCTCAGTCGTGGTATTGAGGGTGGAGAGAGCGCTGGACATTCACTCTCCCTACCTACAATCCATGCCGGACCTGAGACTCAAACCCATGACCTTTGAGTTACAAGTCTGACGCTCTAGCCATTAGGCCACGACTGCACCTTATCGATGCAGTTTTTGATGCTTTGGTACTGTAGATGAGAGTAAATAGCAATCTGTGTCTTGTCAGCTTCTTTATGTTGTACTGTATCATTCAATAAAATTAAATACATTTCTATCACCTACATAAAAAAAAAATGTAATGAGGGCATTAATCAGTACATAATGTTCTATCAGTGCATATGTATTTCTGGAAACTCCATGGCTTGTTTTGCAGTACAAAATTCATGGCTTCACCATTTTCATTACCTCTTGTGCCTCTGCCTGCTAAGTAGAGACATCTCTGTATTATTCTGTCCTCGGTGGAGGACTTTATCGTCCTGAAATATGCAGAGCCATATGGCTCCACATCACTGCAAGTGTTTTTTTCCCTCCCGTTTTTTCAGCTTTTCCCACAAGACTACCCAAATTCTTGACAACTGTTGCCTGGGTTATTAATGGAGCTTGCGGTGTCTATAATGTGAGGGATTTGTTCTCAAGCGGAGAGGAGGGTACGTCACATCTTCCGCCTCCACGCTGCAATATTTCACTTTAATTACTTGGAGCATCCTACGTGACTCAAGGATACGGCATGCTAATTAGCCAGTGCCCTTGCCACTATGTGCAAAACGAATGGGAAGTTGGGTCTAGGCATGGATGGGTTCGGAAGTTTTACCGAATCTCTGGACCATTAAAAATAGAGCTGTTTGCATGTATTCAATCTCATGCAAAACGACTTCCACGGCAATCAAACACTTCTCCGTGACACCGAGCCAAGTTAATGGAAAACTAGAGTCACAAGCCATAAATTTTCATCTTTACATTGGCACTGTCGTGCTGAACAAGTCTTCAGGTGAACCTCTTGAAGGACTCAGTGCTTCAAGAGTAACGTTCACATTTGATGATTCCTCATTAGCATTCAAGCCCTTCACCGCAATTCAGCGCTCCAACGTACACGAGGAGGAGGTGACAGCGCAGAAGGAGAGGTTTCATTTTCTGCCTGACGAGCTGGGAAGCGCGTATTCACGGCTCAGGAAAAAGTGCTCCATGTATGTATTATTCAGACGCTGTTCTCATGGCCCACTCAAAGAGAGAGGGCAGAGCCGAGAAGGAGCAGCAGTGAATTACATAGAGTGGAGAGCGATGTCATCTGTAATGGAACATTGCAGATCTCCACGGATACGAAACAGAGGAAAGCGAGGGCCATGCTGCACATTGTGTGGTCTTTGGCATAAATGAATCTGCCTTAATATCTTGTGCCATTTCTAGTTGAAAGAAAGGAGGGTTTCAAGTGCAGCTGGAAGATTGGATCAGAATCAGTCAGAATCACTTTTCTGATAGAATCTAAACCAGAACACACAGCTGGAAACCAAATGGAAATCAAAAAGTAATATACACTTAAGTCACACTTACAAAGGTTGGAATGTCATTGGATTAGATAAAAATTTTGAATCAAGTGGCAAAAACAAATAGTGAAAAAACAAACATTGCTCGCTTTTCTTATAAATAATAGAACTGACTTCATTCTATATCACCCAACTTTATATTAAACAACAAAACTAAACAAGCAACAATTTGGTAACATGTTTTATTTATTTATCTTCATAAAATATTCATCTTTTTTTTTTTTTAAGTGTTGTTCAACCAGAGCAACACTTACAAATGCATGAATGTCAATGCATTAGATAAAATATCAAATCATCTGAAAACCAAGGATCTTGAAAGCTTTTTTATAATTAAAATCACTTGAAATTACATATAACTTTATATTAAACAAAAAACTAAACAAACATAAAAATGCTAATATATTTCATTTGTTTTTATAAAATGCTACTTTTTATAAAATGCATGTTTGCATCTTTAACTCAAAGTTGTTATGCAGAATAAACAGCCAGTCAGTAGCTACAGTGATAGTAGCTACAGTCTCATAGTTTGTAAGCTAAATGTGTTTCACTAAAAAGAACCAACTTACCAGGATCCTGTTGTTTCTGTATTTTAAAGAAACTGTTCATAAGAATCATTAGTTGGGGAATTGGACTACAATGATCACGCTGTATGAAAGAACCAGTTCATAAGAATCCTTTGTTAAGAAATCAGGCTCAGTGGTTGCGCTTTATGTTTCTGATTCACTAAAAAAAAATGCGCACATAAGAGTCATTCGTTAGGGAATCAGACTACAACGATCACACTGTATGTTTCTGATTAACTAGAATGAAGTGACTCATGAGAGTGTATATTTCTGATTCACTAAAAAGATCAGGCTCATAAGAGTCATTTGTTAGAGAATCAGACTACAACGATCACACTGTATATTTCTGATTCACTAGAAAGTCTCATAAGAGTCAATCATTACAGAATCAGGCTACAATGATTACACTGTATGTTTCTGATTTAGAAAGAACCGATTCATGAGAGTCAGTCATTAGGAAATCAGACTACAACAGGAGTTTTCAATTCCAGTCCTCGCACCCCCCCTGCTCTGCATATTTAGCATGTCTCTTGTATTTAACACACCTGATTCAGATCATCAGCCTGTTAGAGGAGAGCTCCATGCATGAACTGTGTTCCGATTGACATGGTCCCTGCACAGTGCTCATTGCTCCCTACTCTCTGAGAACGGGAAATCAGTTTAAGTTTACTTCACTTCGGAACATTCATTCATGGACTTGCACTACGCCACTGTCTGCAGCATCTTCACACACAGACCAAACTTACTAGAGAAGTGTGAAAGTGTAGCATAATATACCTCTGTAAATAAATACAATTTAGATTCACATCTCACACACTTTAATGCCCTTTAAATGGAACATATACGCTCACTTCGAACTGGAATCATGGCGGAATATCCTGTAATGTCCACTTCGCTGGGCACTTACAGTCGAGTAGAACAAACGTCTGAAGTGATAAGAGATAGGCTATATACAAAATATGCGGGGAGGGAGCGGGGGATTCATTCATTAGGGAATCAGACTACAGTGATCACACTGTATGTTTCATTCACACTGAAGAGTCATTCATAAGAGAATCAGACTACAATGATTATACTGTATTTTTCTGATTCACTACAATGAACCGAGTCATTCATTAGGGAATCAGACTACACTGGGTGCACTGTTTGTTGCTGATTCACAAAAAGAACCGGTTTAGAGACGTTCATTGGAGAATCAGACTATAATGATCACACTGTTTTTTTTTGTTTTTTTTTGGATTCATCTGGCTCAAAAGAGTCATTCATTAAGGAATCAGGCTTTGGTCGTGCTACCTGTTCAGGAGCAATAATGTAGCGTTCTTTCAGTATTTTAATAGGCCTGCAGATTTCTACCCGCATTGGCACAGGGATGCATGTGTGAAAACTGTTAACAGTTCTGAACCACATTAATTTCTTTATTTTTTTCCTCATTTTATTGTTATTCATTTAACTTGTTCTCAATTATTGGTTCTTTAAGGTTCTTTAGGTTATTAAAACGTTCTTTACACTAAGAAAAAATGGTTCTTTTTAGAACTGTTTACTGAAAGTATCTTTGAGGAACCAAAAATGGCACTTGTATGGCATTGCTTTAAAAAACCCCTCTTGAAACCTTTATTTTTAAGAGTGTAGAACAACACAGGCCTACTGTATGCATTTCCTGAAGCCATCATAGGGATAAATACACAGACAAATGCGAACACACACACACACACACACACACACACACACACACACATTAGCATGGTATAATAGACATGCAGATACTGAATTTGCTGTGCTAAAGCAGCGCAGGGAGGAGAATTTGATCTAGTTATACAAAGCTTCTCTAATAAGCCTTACAAATGATACCCTAAGGCGGGTACTGAACCAAGCTCAACGGAGCATAGCACTGAGAGTACAAGCACTTCCTGTGAAGCTGTGGGCATCACTGGCTAACAATAAAAGCTTTTAGTACTGTTTGTTGTGAGGTATTATACTACGGAAGTCCAAATTATGTCAAAAGAGCTCTTGACATTCTGTTTTAGCAGATACTATTTTGTCAGCTTAGAAAACTGTATAAATGTTTAAAACATCTGCATAGTGTGTTTGAGAAACACATATTGTACATATGATATTCTACGTCTGAAAATAGCCAGAAGTCCCTTCTTCACTAAACTGAGCTGTCATGGGAATATCCAGAACATAAAAGACTTACTACAACTCCCACAAGTCTAGACTGAAAAAGTGGGCCAAGTTCAGGAGGAATAGCTAAAAATCATATTGCTACTTTATGATTAATAGATGAAGGAGCTACAGGATTAAGATATCATTAAATAGACACTATTACGCAGCGATCAGACATATCAGAGCAGTATGGGCTATTAATATCATTTGCTTCATTTTGAACCTCTGGATAAACATCAGTATTCCAAATAAAAAAAGAAATGAAGAAACACAAACTCATAACTGAGAAAAAAAAGTATTAA
>JAFVLL020021001.1:0-33229 GCA_021397915.2 Tor tambroides | reverse complement strand
GATCATGGGAGTGGAAAGATGTTGTTTTGAGATGTTGCCATATTGCACTACTGGAACAGAGCAGACGTGCTCTTTATCATTTCCGACTGAGTGGGTTCACACACACCGATCTGTGCTTTCACAACCACTGAGCCTCTAAATGGGGCATGGAAGGAGTGAAAAAGCGGACACACACTCCTGTCCAATGGCAAATCTGTGATGTGGCCTGTCATTTGAAGTTATCAGAGCCCTTGACAGACCGTTACGTCACAGAGAGCTCAGGTTCTCGTGGTTTTGACATACGTGTGTGTGTGTGTGTGTGAGAGCGTTGCCTGAGGCCTCAAACCTTGGTTCACTAGGCACCCAGTGAGGAAGCACATTCACATCTGTGCCTGTGGTTATGACCACGCATGGCTGTCACATCCTGAAGGCGAGATCTGCCTGCAACCATTAACCAGTTAAAGTCTTAAAACCCTTAGAAATCACATCATTTTGTTGACATTTGGGCACAGATATCATTGTGAGAAACTAGCTGTTCTTTTCTCTCATCTCATTTTGCTTTAAAGTTTTGTTTAAAGAGGAATCTTCCCATTTCATGAATTTTTTGATTGTTGCTTAGGGCAAGGAAAAATTAGCACAGGAAATGATGCTGTAGTTGTATTTTCTCTCCAAAGTTGCACACTGTTACTGTGGAAGCGTCTAAAACTGCTTACCAGCTGAACTAGGTTGGTTTTTGAATGTTATTTAAGGACATGTTTCAGAAAATAATGCATAATGCTAAACCGATGAAATATTACAATTTAATAAGGAAAACAAATTTTGCACAGTATCCACTACATTAACAGGTAAAATGTGGTGATGCAGTAACCACTATGCATATATCAATATGCATAACTAAAATGACAATAAGCATTCTATGTTTAGCGAAAATGTTTGCAGGAGTATTTGTAGTGTACAAGGTGTTATATATGGAGATTCATATTTCAGACAAAACAAATAAGAGTGCTAATATATTCTAATCTGTATACATGCAAGTCTCCACAACTGAGAATATTCACATAGGTTATACTAATCAACAAACACAGCAAATGCACTAAGTGCAATGTAATGATCTGCACCATTTAAACCAAGAACAAGAAACTACACTAGGAGAAACCACATCAAAAATATCAAATTGACCACCAGCCTGCACAATCAAACCCATCTGTGCCTTAAAGGGTTAAAAAGAATTGAACGGATCATAAATCACTGTATCTTTCAGAACACTTCCTCTCCAGCTCAAAAAGCAATTTTACTGAAACTAAATAGCAAAAACAGCTCACTGCAAACTGTCTGATCAAATAAATGAACACACTGACATCTGAATACATTTAAGTGCAGAATGTTTTATGAATCTGTCACAATGTATTGCAGGCTTTGCATAGAGGCTGGTGAGGGATGGTTTAGTGGCAAATATATTGGACCTAGTGACTAAGCTAATTCTCAAAGGTCATCAATGGACAAAGATGCTTTATGGGTCTAGATGGTGTAGTTACAGCATCTACTACTAGCAGAGATTAACAACCTTGTAAATTATAAATGGACAAAGAGAAGATGGAATGTGTCACATAAACTTAATTTACGACTGTTTTTCAAGCAAAAATACTTTTTACTGACATTAAAATCGGACCTCAAAGAAAATAAAATTATATGACAAATGTACTGTGACCAAACCTCTAACACAGGAGGAGACTGAAACATCATACAAGCTCAGCTTGTCTGTTCCTCTCTGTTTCACAATCTCCTAGATCATCTTTGACTGACTTATATAACGATAGGTGCCATTTAAGCCCAGCTTTAAGGGTCCAATAAGAGTTTCAAATAAGTCCTGTCATATCACTGACCTTAAGAAAGAGGTGAATATGGGGTTCATGGTTAGCTTGGTTGCAGTCAGATGGGATAGGACATAAACACATACAAAAGTCTGAATAAAAGATGATACTCCTGAGCGATCAGTGTGTAAGTGTGTAATCTCATTTGACCAAACAGAGTCTAGGGTGGCCTACAGCTTTGGTGCAAATCACACATTCACACACGTCAAAATACAGACGCACATAGTCTCTGTCATGTCACACTACATGCAGTGCCCTTCACAAACCCTCTGTCTGTCTCTCAGGACGTTACATAACCTCCGTGGCTCTGTACAAGCCTTCTGCTGCAACGAGACCAGATGACACGAGATGAGAGACAAGAAGAGAAGAGATGAGAACAGATGAATTGAGAGGGGATGAGAGACAAGAAGAGAAGAGACGAGAAGAGGTGAGACGAGACAAAAAGAGACATAAACGGAAACAACAAGAGAAAAGACACAAGGAAATGAAAAGAGAAGAGATGAGAAGAGAAGAGGCAGGAAAATACAAGCCGAGAAGAGAAGAGAGATGAAAAGAGCTTGGAAGAGAAGAAAGACAAGAAAACACGAGTAAAGAAAAGATGAGAACACATGAGACAAGAAACAGACCAGATGAAAAGAGATGAGAAAAGACAAAACAAGGCGAGTAAAGAAGGGAAGGGAAGGCAAGGCAAGGCAAGTTTATTTATATAGCATATTTCATACACAGTGGTAATTCAAAGTGCTTTACATAAAAGGAAGTAAAATAGTCAAGATGGACAAGACCATAGATGAGAATAACGAGACATGGAGTCAAGAAGAGATGAAATGAGAAGAGACGAGAGGAGATGAGAATAGGTGAGAAAAAGATGAAAAGACAAAAGACAAGACAAGGTGAAGAGACAAGAAGAGACAAGATGAGAGGAACAGACATAAAGAGAAGAGGCAAGAAATGACAACGAAAGACAGAAAAAGTTAGAGGAGAGGAAACAAGAAGAGACGTGAGGAGACAAACGAGATGAGAAGAGAGGAGAAGTGATGAGAGAAGATACAAGAAGACAGAAGATGAAAGGGGGAAGATGAGAGGATATGAGATAAAGGGACAAGAGATGAAACAAGAGAAAGGGAAGATGAGAGGAGCCTTTTAAAAGAGTGATAAGTGATAAAAAAACAAAAACAAATAGAGAATCACACATTTTTCTTACTGTAGCTACTGTCCACATTTGAACACTTACAAAAACAACTTGTTTAATTACAGACCGAAGCTATCAATTATGTCATTCCGTTTCCACGGTAACCTGACACGGCCTCCTAACTAACCCCAGCCTGCTGCTGACCCCTGCCTCTCGACCAAACCCACATCATCAGTTACAACACACACATCATAATCAAACTGAATTTAATCAGAGAAGAACATTTCTGGGAGGGTTTTATCCTAGTGGATTATTTTCTGATCTACTAATGAAATGGATGTACATTTAATCCCAGGTATGACTGACCCAGAAACTGGAGGCTTCTTAACTCATTTAACTCAGCCCTTCTCTTGAGAAACACACCAAACACCAGGCTGCTCCAGAGGGACTGGCTGTGCAATTAGCATTCTGTCCTCTTCCTTTACAAGAAACTGTCTGCTAAATGACAACTAATATTCTAAATTAGAATGAATGCCAAATTAATTTCTCACACGCCGGTTTTGTGGACGCATGATTCCTCCATGTCCAGCTGAGATCAAAGCACAAGTTAATTGCTGTACAGAGTATGAAGATGAGAGAAAAACACTAGATTACACAAAATCTAATGTCTTGTGATTTTATACCAAAAAGAAAACGATCAGATGATGAAGACAAGGGAGAACAGCTGGAAAATGTCAAGAAAGGTACAAAGAGATATTGAGTGCATTTACATGTATGAGCTTATGCTTAATGAACTGACAATGTGGTCATATTAACACCTTAAATTGTTCAGTTTTCAAGAAGAACGGGTCATGAATGGGTTAAGCAAAACCCCTTGACACTCTTAAATTGTTACCTGTTACCTGTTAGTGAAATCAGCTAATTCAGCGTATTTGTGTACAATAGTACACTATTATTTAAATGTTTTGGTTTTCTTAGTTTTTTTAAAGAAATCTCATTTATTTGATAAAAATACAGTAAAAACAGTAATATTGTGAAATATATATATATAAAAAACAGTTTTCTATATGAATATACTGTATTTTAAAATGTAATTTATTCCTCTGATCAAAGCTGAATTTTCAGCGTCATTATTCTAGTCATTAATGTCACATGATCCTTCAGAAATCATTCTAATATGCTGAGTTCCTGCTCAAGTAGCATTTTTTTTTCACTATTACCAATATTGAAACTGCTTAATATTACACTGAAAAAATGATTAACTGAATATACTATATTTTTTTAAGGTAAGTGGTTGCAATCAATTTATTTTAGCTACATTTAAATAAATTTAGTTAACTAACTTTAATTAAATGTAGCTAAAATAAATTGTTTGCAACCACTTACCTGTAAAATTTAGTATAATTTTTTTCAGAGTATTTGTGGAAGCTGTGATGCATTTTTTTCAGGATTCTATGATTAGAAAGTTAAAAAGATTTATTTAAAAAAACAGAAATCTTTTTGTAAATGTTTTTAATGTCAAGTATTAATTATTATTTAATTAGTATTAATTTCTTTCAAAAAACTTTGAATGGCAATGTATGTATGCATTTTGGTTTTCATTTGGTTTGCATTTATGATCACCTTTTGACCATACAAATCACACAGAAACATTAGGCAGTATAAAGCTGAATCTGTATTAACTCTAGTGTTTGTTACGTTTTAAAATTCCTATTTAAAATATATTTCTAATTTTATATGGTTAAAGAACCTATGCAGTGTGAAAACAAGTTGAAATGAGTAATATGAAATGTATTATCAGGCTATCTTTTCTATGCATGTATAGCTTCAACCAATGTGATTCTCATGAAACCCATGAAGTTCATGCCTCTGCATTTTCACCAACAAAATGGAGTGATTACAGCAGGTCTGATGTGCTGCGGAGGATATACAGCTGATTACTGATAATGGCAGTGAAAGCAGCTGTGTGAATGTGTGATACATTGCACTCTAAAAAATCCTGGGTTATTTTTTTAACCCAAATGCTGGGTTGAGCCTTTTGGGTCATTTTTTTGGGTTAATTTTTCAGTGTTTGGGTAGTTTTTGTGTTACCCAGCCCCTGGGTCAAATGTAACAACCCAATGTTTGGGTAGTTTTTTGTGTAACCCAGCTCCTGGGTCAAATGTAACAACCCAATGTTTGGGTAGTTTATAAACACCAGTGCTGTCATCATTATACTACTTTACACTGGCTTTAGAAGTTCCCTATTCAATTCAATATGAAACTTTTTTCAAACGTCTTGAACAATTTAATTATTAACCATGATTAAGTCAAATCATTAATGGTTAGTTCACCTAAGCTGTCATCATTTTTCCAAACCCATAAGACTTTTGTTTACTTTCAAAATACAAATGAAGATAATTTATTGAAACTGATTTCTGTCCCAGTCCCTTGAAAGTCCATTCCACAAAAACCTTTACATTTTATGAAGACACCGTAAAAGAAATCCACATGAATCGATTGGTTTAATCAGAATCTTTTAGAGACAAGAAACACAATCGCTTTAAATGATGAACAGATTTAATTTAGGCTTTTATTCAGATAAATATTGATCACTACACATATACAGAGCACAACTAATATAATAATTGAAAGCATGACCTGTGAGAACTAATGAGGTTTTGTTCTCATTTCTCAAGCTCATTTGAGACTTATAGGTGTAGAACGACATAAGGGTGAAAAATTAAAGAAAGAATTTTCATTCCTGGGTAAACTATCCTTTTAATGATAGACAGCATTCAGAGATTTATGAGTAAACACCATGTAGAAGAATTGTTGATATAAGTGATACATACATACATACTGTACCAGAATCAAACAGCAGAATCATGTATAAGATACAGCTTCTGCTTAAAAAAAGCTCCAAAAAGTCAACATGCCACTTACACTTATTTCACTCAAGAAACAAATGAAAAATAAATAAATAATAAAAAATAACATTTTGCATTAAACTTCTTGAGTGTGCTTCTAAAAAGGTCTAATAGGTCAGATTAATCATGAATAATCGTGATTACTTTTGGAAAAAAATGTATATATTTTTTTAAATCGATTGACAGCACTACTAAAAACACAAAGTTACTTCACTTAATTTCAACATTTAAGATGATCAACATTACGTCAACAGAACTCGTCAAAATAATGTCTGCAACTTAAAAGATTTAATTTCAATTGCAACCATGCATTTTTGAAGTTATGGTAATGTGTCTCCTGAATTTCTTTAGAATGTGTCTTTCTCACGTTCTTTCTCTACTTGAGTGTAACGTTGGCACTCAGAGCTGGCATTAGTATCTCAGCGCCAGCTGGTGTGTGTGGGTTTGATTCCCTGTGTGAAGCTTTTGTGTTAAAGGAACATCATGTGTGACATCAGCGCAGTAAAAGCACAGCCCTGATGAAACCTGTTCTGACTGCACCTGAGCCTGCGGGCGGAAGAGTCACAATCTGACCACCCCAGCGCACTGATACGGAACATGCTATGCGATTTTCTGCCATCACAAATTATGGGTTGTGGTTTCCTGGCTACAGAACCAGCGGTCATCAGCCCCACTTTGAGCAATTAAAATAGTACTGGTTTTTATTTCAGTGTGCACTAAGTAAATTTTTGTTTCACTGCAAATCCAACTTGCAAAAAGTTTTTTTAACAAATGTATTAGCTTAAAACCTGTCCAAATGTTGTCCAAAACTAAGTCATCTGAACAAACAATTTTATGTTAAACAATTTAGTTTTTCAAGTTTCCAGCATAAATTGCAGCTTGAAATAATTGTGTTGTAACAATTATCAAGAAATTTCGAATTGCGAGATATACAGTAAACTTCAAGATTTCAAGATAAAAATGCAGTACTGGGTGATACAAACATAATTGTGACCCTGGAGCACAAAAGCAGTCTTAAGTCACTGGGAAATATTTGTATCAATAGCCAAAAATACATTGAATGGGTCAAAATGATCCATTTTTTCTTTTATGCCAAAAATCATTAGGATATTAAGTAAAGATCATGTTCCATGAAGATATTTTGTAAATTTCTTATCGTAAATATATCAAAACTTAATTTTTGATTAGTAAAATGCATTGCTAAGGACTTCATTTGAACAACTTTATAGGGAATTTTCTCAATATTTAGATTTTTTTGCACCCTCAGATTCCAGATTTTCAAATAGTTGTATCTCGGCCAAATATTGTCCGATCCTAACAAACCGTACATCAATGGAAAGCTTATTTATTCAGCTTTCAGATGATGTATAAATCTCAATTTCGAAAAAAAAAATTGACACTTATGACTGGTTTTGTGGTCCAGGGCCACAATTGTGAGACAGAAACTCACAAGGAGATCAAGAAGAAAAGTTCAAACTGTGAAATATAAATGTAAATTCATAGAAAAAAGTCAGAATTGTGAGAAAAAAGTCTGAAAATGTCCACAAATTTAGAAAACTGGTCTGAGATGAGGTAAAAACATATGGTTCATGGGAAACAAATGATTCGCAAAAGGTTTCAGTGCTCCACGAAGAAGCACCCATAACCATTAATCTAGGTGAATTTTGTAACAGTTTTTCTAAAAAACTGACAGCTGTCAGCGAGGAGGCATGATATTTTTGTTTAGTAGTTTTGTCAAAATAAGCGCATGCTGAAATAACGCACACATTCTAGTCAATCAGAATTGAGTATCGTAGGCCTATACTATTTTTTAAAGAAGTCTGCTGCGTTTCCCAAACTAAATTCCTAATTTCAATTAGTTGAATTCTAGTAAAATGCTCCAGACCTAACAAAAATTAAGGAAACACTTGCAACACTGAACAATCCTAGAGCTAAATTTCCATAAAATTAGCATTAGGCAGATAATCAGACAGGTAGCATTTCATCCCCAAGGAGCAGAAATGCTAGCGTGATCATGGCATAATGTTATGCACAGTGAGATGGGTGCAGATCCGTCATTTACATGAGACAAGAAACTTGTCATTAAAGTAAAGTGAGGTGTAAAATCTGTCATTAGACTCTAATTATCCCATCCTACAGTTAGTGCAGCTGTCATCCATGTGCAGCTAAATGTATTCTCTCAGTTCAGGGAATTACTGCATATATTATTCAGCCACAGCCAACATCATACCACATTATCACCCCAATCAAGAGCACATTTATCAGTGGGAGGCTGAACACAATATAAATGCCACCGCACTTCCACGCAGTCACACACACACACCGTTAATCAAACCTACGGACACATGTGTGCAGATGATTTCAGCACTTCTGAGAGTGTGATATGTGAGAGAGACTCACTGTAGGGCAGCCGCCATCATGCTGGTCCTCCAGGAACCCAATTCTGCAGAGCGCCTTATCGTTCTTCAGCCAGTACTCCGACGAGTCCAGAACACTGTTACTGCACAAAACCTGACACAAACACACACTTCTTTCAGACTGAGGCAAAGCATTAAAAAAAATACATTTTTGAACTCAGACCCTGTTTACATCCGTATCGGGTGAACCGCTCATATGTGTTCAGCCAAGACACCTGTAGGCAATTTTTTAATATTGTGCATAAAATGTGTGACGTTCCCATGTGTGATCGGATTTTATCAAGAAAGGTTTCAGATTTCATGCCATTTCATGCCAGTGTAAATAATGCTTTGGTTATTTCAGACACATTTTTGAATTGAATTGGGTTGAAAATTCATATTTAGCTGGAAAGTTTAAAACTATGGAGGACAAGTACCATTTAAATGTTAAATGAAGTCTTAAATGTCTGGAATCAATTAAAAAATGTAAAAAAATTATTAACTTATTAATTAATAATACATTATTTTTAAGGTAAAATTGTTTATTTAATCTTTTTATTAAATCACTTTTCAAATTGTCAAATGTGTAGACATATTTAAATTTAAATGCAATTATAAAATAACACTAAAATAACTTAATTTTAGATGCAGTTTTTAAATGTTAAAATCCAATTGTCAGTTTGTCAGTCACTTTTTTTAATTTGATACAATACTGAGTTTTAAAAGTTTTAGTTTTTAAAATTTTAAATTTGAACAATACCAATACTTATATAATTTCTTATAAGGGTATGTGATTTTTCAAAATAATGTTAATTCTTTGAAAAAAAAAAAAAAAAAGATGGCAACACTATATTTTAAGGTGTCCTTGTTATGTGTACTTGCTATTATAATAGCAATAAATTATGGATAATTACATGCAGATAACCCTAAGCCAAACCCTAATCCTAACCCTAACATATAGTAAGTACATATTTAGTTAATAAATATTACTCAGTACTTAAATGTTTAATTACACTGTAACAAGGATATCTTGAAATAAAGTGTAACCAAAAAGATAATTACTCTTAAAAGCCAATCACATGACATACTGGCCATTAATAACAAATTTATTAAAAAAGCAAATAAAAGCAAAATGAAACAAATGCCTGCATCAACAGTTGTCCCCTATTTTACAAAAAATATTTTACTTATAATAATTAAATAATTTAACATAATTATGAATAAAATAAAATACCAACAATATAAAACGTGCACATTTGAACATTAAAATCTTCTCCACTTTATTACTACTCTACTATTCATGTTCCCTAACAGCAATGTTCTTCCATGTATCTGCACATTTTAATGTTTTAATTACATTATCTGTGCATTTCAATTACATTTTTAAACATAAATTAACTACTTTTTTTTTTTTTTTTAAATGACTGAATAATTAATTTCTTCATTTTATTTTAAACAGCACTCCCAGTCCTCCATTTAAACCCTTTGGCACGATGCTAATGTGTTAGTTTGAGCAAGCAGGCCTTTGCCGTTGGGATTCTGGGAGTCTTCAGGACACATTAGTGTTTACACTACAAATGTGAAGTGGCCATGTGTATCACGCATAATCACCTCTGAATGTGCTTTGACTTTCTCAAATTCATTTACACCAGTATTTAGCGCTTATCACTGATCAGATCGCCCAAGATAAATGACAATACTAGGATTACTAAGAGGCCACACTGTCCAAATTACCCCAAAACTAAACTACATTTAATTACCAGTGAGCTGAATTGCTGCAGTATATGATCCCAAATTTAATTTATTTTTTAGTCTCTCACTCTTAAATTATATTTTCTCAATCAAATATTCAGCATACTAACCTATCAGGACAAGCAAGCTTTGACCTTGCCATATCTGTGGTGATTGGTAATTTATTATCATCATATACATATGAATATTTAATATATACTGCTGGCAATCATGCTGTCACTGGTGTGTAACGTACCAACTTCACAGCCAAGCAACCATGTCAGTAATGGACTATTATAGATTATTAATGAAAAGCTGAGTGTGTGGCCTGTCAGTGAACCGTGCTGAACATATAATATTTCATAACATGAGCTTAGAAGCGTAGGTCATGTGTTCAACTCAAGCACAAAGAGATGCAAACTGAAAATGTTTGTTAAAAATATAAATCTCTAATTGAATTAGCACTACTACTGGTACGTGAGACATCCCTAAAACAAACACAAACTCTCTCTGTTAGTGCGTAACCTTCAGTTTGATTCATTATCAGTGTGGCTATGTAAGCGTTGATTATCTCAGTGTGTATTTAAGCAGTAAACACATCCGTGTGTGTGCGTGTGTGTGTGTGTGTGTGCGCGCGCACGTGTTTACTTTGTTTAATTAGAGTTTGTGGGTGTTTGTGTGTGTTTTTATGTGTGAGCACATGTGTGTATTTTCTGTGCCCTTGCTGTGTGTGCCATCTGTACCGACTGTTTTCCTGGCACAGTCCACCATATGACAGGGTCGCTGGGACAGTTGCGTCACGGTTCACCGTGGTTAAACTACTGACAGAGCTAATATGCCATTACAGGAATGGGTAACCTTCGGCAGATGGGTAATCATTAGCACGCGAGGGATAAGCGCGAGAGAGATGAATATGTATTTATGTTATTTAGTTTCATTTAATAATGAAGTTAATTGCATCTGCTTGCCGAATGAAATGACCTCTCACAGTAATCCTTCCTTGTCTTTACGCAGCCTCTTTTATTTAGATATGAGATGTGTGGAAATAAAGATCTTTTTTTTTCCAATATTGGGTTAACCAATAAGACTCAACATTGATTTATGTAAGAAGAACACTTTAAAGTAGCAGATAGGCATAGCCCAAAACAAAGTTGAAGAAAAAACTGTGACAAAACAACAACAACATTATTTAATCGTAGCAATTATTTAATTTTAATCATAACAAAAACAGCAATTATTACTATATAAAATTATTAAATGCATAATGATTAAATAATATAAAGGAATTATATAAAATAATATATTATAATAATACAATTATTTATTAATATTGTAGTTGTTATTACATTATGACAATGTTATTAAACATAATTATTAAAATATTACTATTACATAATAATAATGACAATAATAATTAATAATAATATTATTAATAACATTATTGTTATTATTATTAAATAATTACTATTATTAAATATTATGCATAATCCATCTATCTATCTGTCTATCTATCTATCCACTTATTTTAATAATTATTTTATTTATTTAATAATATATGTAATAACAATAATAATAAATAATTTTATAATAATAATTTATGGTATCTTTTATATTATTACAATTATTTGTTCATTTGTATTTTATTTTATTACATTTCTAATATTATTATTGAATAATTTCTAATATTAATTAATAATGCATATTATTGTTTTATTTCATTTTTAAATATACCAGCCCGATCTCACGGCAATTCGTACATATTTTACGAGGTGGCTAATTTGTACGAATTCGTATGACCTCACTCGTACAAATTCATACGATTTTAGCTAAATCGTATGTATTTTACGAGTTGCACAATTCGTATGAATTTGTACAAATGTACACCTAACCCCGCCCCTAAACCAGCCGTCACAGGGGTCTAGACAAATCGTACGAGTGAGGTTGTACGAATTCGTACGAATTAGCCACCTCGTAAAATACGTACGAATTGGTTGTGAGATAGCGTTGAATATATCTAATAATTTGTCTGTCTGCCTATTTATTAATTTATTTATGTCCAAAAGTAGAAATAAAACAAATTAAACAATTAAAATCAATTCTACATAACAACTACTGGACACTTAAAAATTAAAATAAGCTGTATCAGTATCAGTAAAAATAGCATTGCATCTAGATGTTAAGGTAAAGTGATAAAAAACAAACAAACATGAACACAGAAAAAATTCACCTCATTTCAATCAGTTTGTGGATCCCTGTGCTATTCCCATAAATAATGACCCATCCACCTTAATCTCACAACAGCTCCTATGAGAGCTACAAAACTGATTAGTACAGTGTCACGCTATTGTAACTTCCTCTTCCCCTGATCCGGCATCTGCTCCCACAGGGGCTGCTTTCCTTTAACACCAAACCACTAATAAAGCGCTTGGCTGAATAAGACAAAAGTTAAAAGAGCTAGAAGACAAGGGAGATACTGGATTAATGATGCTGCTTGTTCTGTCACACTGCCGCTTTCTCTCTGTCCTTTCTCTCGCTCACACTGGCAGAGCATCAGCTAATGTAACCTGACTTGTAGTGCAGCTGCCTACAGAGTAAAAAGTGCTGATGGCAAAAAGCCCAAGTCTCTGTTCCATGGACAGGTGGGCGAGTCAGCCAATCAGTAAGGCTTCATGTTAATCACACTGTGATTGGAGCATGAGATTCCTGCTCGTGCTCAACCACAAGAGCTCATATGGTGAACACGGCGCCTTGGGCCAGAAACCTACTGCACACTAACTAGATAACTTTGGTGTAGCTGGAAGTGTTTGCACTCATGTACTTGCGTGATTTGGGTTTTAGCACACACACACCTTCCTGCAGGCGGAGACAGAGGACCCAAGGGTGCTCTCAGATTTGACTTCCTGTGTGTCCACGGACTCAGACCCCTCAAACATGGCAGACGATTGGAAATTACTGTGGAAAAAGAGAGAGAAAACAACTGAATCCAACATCAATTCAACAGAGTGCATTAGTGTCTCTCCACTTTTTCAGCTGGATTGGACAGAAGCATTTTTCATTTTTTCCATCGGGATATAAAAATAAAAAAAAATCTTTGTTAAAACATTATAAGCCATGAACCAAGCCAACCAGCTATGAGGTGAATCACAACATTACAGTCTCTTATTTGAAGCAAAAAAGTATTTGAAAATTAGACAAAAAGACAGAGGTAGGAAACTTAATGGCTTTAGTGAGGGAAAGAACTACAATCCCATGAAGGAAATGACAAGAAATATAAAATTATTCTTTTGAAATTAACGATTATATCTACAGGGACAATATATTTTAAGTTTATTGCAAAATATGCATATATTTAAGTATTTTCAGCTTGAAATGACACTTTGATTGGTGAACTTTTCTGTGCAGAATCATGGGTAATGCAGTTTTTCACCACAAATTCAGCTTTTAAAGCAATAATTCACCCTAAAATGAAAATTATCCTCATTTACTCACCCTCACGTCGTTCCAAACCTGTATGACTTTCTTTCTTCTGCTAAACACACCATATATATATTTTTTTTGATGATTGTTGGTAACCAAACAGTTAATGGTAGCCATTGACTTCTGTGGTATTTTTTCCCAAGTCAGTGGCTACTGTCAACTGTTTGGTTACCAACATTCATCAAAATGTCTTCTGTTGTGTTCAGCTCAAGAAAGATATTTATACAGGTTTGGAATGACATGTGGGCGAAAGATTTGTAACTCTTGGCTGAACTATCCCTTTAATCAATTATTTTTAAAGTTGAAATAGTGTAAATGGATGGCTTCAACAAAAGCATTTACCATTGATTACCAACCTCAGAACTCACAGTGGGTCTGTCGTTAAAAATCAAATTCCCTACAGACAAAAGAATGCTTTTACTTCCAAAACCCGAATGTTGCACTCTATAACTAATGTCTTATTTGCTTCTTCCTGAAAAACATTAGGTCTGAAGAAGTGCTAGAATGGGTTAGCAACTTTTAGAAGTTGGAAGTCTGGATGTGTGAATAAAATGAAGCAAATGACATTTGTAGATAAAGACACAGTGAAAAGAGAGTGAAAGAAAGGAAAATAACATGGACTGTTTAATTAAATTTGTCAAGATTAATTGACTACTGGGGATACATTAAGGATGAAACACCACAGCCAATCCTCTGAGGTGACAGAAGAATAACATTATGCAGATCATACAGTGTGCAGAGATGTTCTTCTGCTCCAGAGCATTTCTATCAGAGCTCCATATTCTCCCTGAACACAGACAAATTAACCTCTTTTGTTGCTATTATAAATGAACCCGCATTTTGTTCATAAATTTTCCCTGCAGAATGTACGTGCTCTCCATTTTTCTGGCAGCAGCGGTTGGTCCCTGGTCAGGGTTCATTGTGGGATCACAACCGAATTGCATGTGAAAGGGATAGATTACTCAGAAATATAGATTCTGTCATCATTTACTTACTCTCATGCTGTTCCAAACTCTCAAAAGTTTTATTTTCTCTCAATTGTGAGATTTTGGCCTGCTCTTTTCCATTTACATGGACAGTGATTAATACTGTCGGCCTCACAAAGAGCAAAAAGCACTATAAAGGACCATTAAACGATCTGTTCATTAAATTAAATCACCATTAAATGTGATCAATCAAAGCAAATTAAAAAAAGAACAACCACAAATGACATTTGGGAGCCACAAAATTTAAGACTTGGAATGCGGTTTTACTACATAAAAGCATCTAAAAGTGTACTTTTCTGTCATTTAGGGGCTTGCAGTATAAATCATCATACACTTTCTTGAAAACTTTCCTCCTAAAATTTCTTCTTGTGTTTCACTGACAAAATAAAATAGGGGGTCACAATGACATTGCACTAAATGATGAACCGTTGCCAGTGTGAACTCAAAACTTGAGTTATTCTTTATTATCTATAATAAAAGATCTCAAAAGTACATCTAGTGCCTTCTGTAATGGACTGTAAAACACATTAGGGATGGTCAAAACTACCTACTTACAAAATCATTTATTCTGTGGTTTATCTGAATGATACCTGACTTGTTCTTGCATTCAAAAATGTCTTGAGTGCAACAGAATGGAAGAGAGCAAAGCCGAGACGTGTTTTTCAATGTCTGGACTACGTTTAACTGATTTAAAACACAAAACTCATGGCAGAACGCTGAAAAACAGCTTGAGACGTGACGCATGTGACATGACGTCTGTCTGATTGTGCACGGTTGTAACATTTCAAAGACGGCTACATACCGTGCAAACTGTCTAACAGCTGAAACACAGCATGCTAAAAATGTCAAAACAAGAAAATAAAATCTAAAACAGTTACTAGTCCACTACTGTGACTTATGACTTGTGCGAACGTGTTTTTATTCCATGTTTTTCTCTCACTAATCCAACTGTGTATTCAAGGCACCCCTGAGAAAGGACTGGTTCTGCTGGGCTTTCCTCAAGGTCATGAAGGTTAGATAGCAAATGACATAAGCTTTCCATCCAGGAAGACAAACACTTGAGCATCAGAAGGCTTAACTGCTTCGTTCTGAGGAGCTGTCTTGGGATGTCATCCTATATTCACCTAAAATGTTTATGAATATCTTTCGGCTTCAATCGAGGATTACCTGAGAGCCTTAGGGATCTTTTAGCATTAAACGCTCAAAATAGCTGCAACTATGAGCAATTGTGTTGCTGTAATGTGTGGTTTGGTTGATGAAAATGAGAAAACGTACTTCAAATCCCTTCTTTCAACACTTCGGCAGATCGAGAGCCAGGGCTGCCATGTTAATGACAAAACACAGTTCTTTCTTAGTTATTTTTAGTTAATTTTGAGCTTAGCTCGTCAATATGATCAATAATTGTTCGTTTCTGGATATGTGACTCAAACATTGTGTCCAATGACAAGCAATTTGTCTGTCAACACCAGATGAAGGTACAAGACGCAACAAAATCAATTACAAATCACAGCCAATCAGAAGAGCATGTAGGCGGAGCCAACATTGCTGGTTTGCACTCACAACAAAACGCGACGAAACGAATACATAATTTAAAAATAATCATTTTAACATGATTAAATTAGTTTATTAGTTTTATTTTCAAGATTTGAAGTAAATTACCCATTGTCACATTTATTAGTGTGAATGAGTTCTAAGCGAGACAGCCGTGTGTTTGTGCTGTGCTCAGATCCAGCTTTTTAAGTCATGCAAAAATATATTCAAACTCAAATTATAATATTTTAATATTGCACAAAAACAAGCAAGCACCCAAGATAATCATTGAGCTGTCACAGAAATAGATAAAAATTACGATTAACATGGAAAAGATACCACTTCACATCTGGTTAGGACACAATGTAAAGCATAGACATCATCTATTCTATACTTTTTGCCATTTTTCACCATCACTAATAAAACCGCTTGGAGCAGGATTATATCTAAAACAAATGAAGCATCTCATGAGTTATATTGATGAATTCCAGGAATATTCAGACAGGCGGAAGTAAATTTCTCTAGTGAAGCAAGCACTGTATGAAGGGTCAGCTTGAGTTCTGTAGTCAGCTCATCACAGTTCCTTTAGTCTAATTGCGAGTCTGCATTTTCTCCTTAAGGCGCCATTCATACAGAATTGCATTTTTGCTTTGCTTTTGCACTGCTTTGCCAATGTAAACACGTGCTAGATGGACGCCTTTAACCATTGCACTCATGTTGCAAGCTTTAAAAGACACAATTTTGAGACCTCGCTTTTTCTGCTGTGTTTTTAAATGCAAAAATGCATTTTTAAATGTAGAAACTAGTTTTTAAACACAAACACACTTTCTGTGTGAAGTCTGCCTTGGTATTGATGTCTTGAATTAAGCAACAGGGTCTCTGCACACATTTGTTTGGTGCACATAAATATAATATGATGTACTAAATGAACTAAAAGATCCCCTCAAGTGACATGCTTTCCATTGCTCAAGAAGAAATCACAATTTTAGCTATGTTTACTGTAAAACCATTACTATTTGTAGCATTTTCAAGACAGCAGACACTCATTTGTGCAGCTCGTGTCAGATCGAACTCTTTCTCCTTCTAATGCAATGGGTTATGACACGAACCCATAAATGCCATTTGACAACTATCAAATGCACCACTCTTGTGATTGCTTTGCAGCTGAATGAAAACAGATGTTAAAAATCCTCAAATTATCCCTTGAGGACATGAGCGCAGCTGCCTGATGCGTTTGGATGTGTCGTGGGCCCGAGCTACACCGAATTTCCAGTCTTTATGGAAATCGTGACGATGGTTACGTGAAGGGTCGTTATTATTTATCAACAAAAAAGCTGGAAACATTTTATAGCCGGAGGACGGTAATGGTGCGTAAAGTGAAACACGATTAAATATAGAGTATATGCGTGAAATACACACTCTCGTGTGCGGTTTGCTCATGATGACCTGTCAAAAGCCAATTCAGTTTTCTCAGGCTGTCAATCACAGCTTTGGGAAGTGAATGCAAATGCTGTTTTAAGCCTGTTTACACCAGCAGTGAACTCAATTTTCAATGAGAGCTGGTGACTTCTAGTGGCGTGACAAGCAGTGACCTTTGGCGAGAGAGGATGTGGGCACACGACAAGGATGAGAAAAGTTTAACTTTATGCAAATGCAGGGACTTGATAAGAACATATACTTCTGGAGTTTATGTGCTTTAATTGTACTGTAAAATTGCCTACAAATTAGACTGTTTTTCACCATAACTGATCGACACTTGGAAAAACAATTAAAACAATAATAAAAGAATTAATATATCGGTTGAAGTAATGTCACTCCTTCATTTGCTAACTTCTGCTACAGACACTAAGCCCTCGATTTTGATTAGCATCTCTTAAATGAGCAATGAATGTAGTGATTGCCCAAATTTCTGCAACCATAAAAAACGAGTCTCCAAACAGAGAAATGTCAACAAACCTGCAACATCCAAAATGATTGACAGGCAGTAAACCTTTCTGATTGGCTGTACAAGGGCGGGTCGTTCACCTGACTCTTTTATTCTGTTTACAGAGACTAGAACTGTCACAGAGACAGGACGATTATGTCAAGACATATATTTTAGTTATATCTGTTGTCGATTTGAATTAACAATTTACAAGTGGTATTAAAATGCTTACAGCACCGGTTTCAAGTCCGTCAGTTCGGTCATTTTACTGTAACTGCTTAAATCTAAACAAATGTAAACGATGGGACATACTTGTACACAAAAGCAATATATTACAGTTAAGTTGTTAATTAACGATTCCGAGTTTTGTTGAGATTTGTGACAGAACGTGCCGCACGAACCGTGCAGTTTCTTTCTCTCTCTCACCTGTTCCGTCAAACCGGGCAACGTTTCATCTTTAATTTGATCTGGTTAATGAGGTTTAAGATTGTAATGACACTAAGCTTTAAATAATTCATTCCGCTGTCACGGTTAGTTTTAAAATGACCCTGTTGACCATTTAGGTCAGAGACTGAGGTGAACGGAGAACCGCTGCTTTACACGCTTCTCACGGCTCAAAATCATTTCAGATCAACAACCGAGCCCAGATATCTGTGTTACGTGGTAATCGCTGTCTTTCAACAAATATTTGAGTAACCGGTGGATCATTCTGCAAAAGGAAAAGAGATAAAAATAAAAAGGAGCGAGTTTCCCCAAAGCCAGCTCGCGAACAGATGCGCAATAAATGAGCGTGCATTCCGCGACGTCACGAGCCACCTGAGATAAATGGGTTATTTTATCTACAAAGACACCTTATCTTGAGCTATTTTCTCCACACAGTCGTTGAGAGACACGAGCATTAATTCTACTACATTGCCTTCAACATTTCTTCTGGAGGAGTGAGCAAACAATTCGTATAGCTTAATAAACAGCACGGCGCTCAATGCATTTCAATCTAAACAAACAGTCTGTAAGTAAACATTCTAATGTTAGCAAATCAAACAAATTCTAATACACATTCACGCCACATCGTGAAGCTTGTGCACTTTTTCACGTCTTGCACATGCCCCATGGAGCGCGGGCACACGAGCCCCTGCACAAATTATTGTTTACTGATTTAAGTCTTTTTCGTGTCGTTTAAGTACAATTGAATTTGATTTTAATACCGCGAAACGTTAATCTATGTTGCTAAGAAGCAAATTAGAGGATGAAATCGGATCGGTTTATATTAAGCACAGTGATTTATGATGGAAAGGTTGAAATGCGCACACTTACCCCAATATTTTCAGAAGGCACTGGGTTTCTGCCACTCCTCCAAGAAAAAAACCGAGCACTAAATAGCCTTATGTTCCTATATTATCCTGCGTGCCAAGAAGCCAGAGCGTTGTGGCGCGTGCCGGTCCCCCTGTCCCGAGCGCGAGCGCGAGCGCATCACAGTCTGAGAGCAGCGGAGGAATTTCCAGCGAGTGCTGCGCACAGACTGTAGTGAATGCCAAGGCTGTGGACCGGTCAGGCATTATCAAAACAACGGGGGAACTCTACGTCACTGCGGTTTCATTTGATAAACAGAACGCGATAACTCGCCTGTGCGCATAGAAAGACCAATAAAAGAAGACAAACAGGCATAACGACAGCTCATGAAATGTAGTGTGTTATACGGAATATGGAACATCATGTGCAGACCGACATCAGCACCTATAGAAAAACTGTCTGGACAAGATATATAATAGATGTTTAGGTAGGCTAAATAACGTATTCTTTAACTTTTGTCCAAATTTAAAGTGAAAATATTAGGTTTAAGCGATTTTGGCCACATATACAGTCGAAATGTATATCTTGCATTGTAAATGGTCACCATTTCTTCTTTCCACAACTGAATCACATTTTACTTCATTAATTTATTTGAAATGATCCTGTAAATTAATTTTTTGAAAGGTAGCCTACAAATATTTTATACTACTGAACAAACGTTTGAAGTAAGATTTTTCAATATTTTTTTTTTTTTGAAAAAGTCTCATATGCTGTATTCATTTGACGCAAAATTCAGTAAAATTAGACATATCATGCAATATTTTTGACATTTAAAATAGCTGCTTTCTATTTTAATATATTTTAAAATGTAATTTTTTCTTGCAATCAAAGCTGAATTTTCAGCATCATTACTCCAATCTTCAGTGTCACATGATCTTTTGAAATTATTATAATATGCACATTTGCTGCTTAGTTATCACTGATGCTCAATTATTATTAATGGTTCTTATTATTATCAATGTAGAAATAGTTTTGTTGCTTAACATTTTTCTGGAGACCATGTACTTTTTTTCATGATTCTTTGATGAATATTAACTTTAAAACAATCAGTTGCCACAAAAATATTAAGCAGCACAACTGTTTTCAACATTGATAATAAAAAGAAATGTTTTCTGAACAGCAAACCAGTACATTAGAATCATTTCAAAGGATGTTTGACTATATTTTGATCAAATAAACGCAGCCTTGGTGAGCATTAAAGACTTCCTTCTACATAAATAAATAAATAAAATTATTCCAAACTTTTGACTGGTATAGCCAACATGAGGTCATAAAAGCTACATGTACAAAAAATAATTATAGAAGAATCTGAAAAGTTTAGTTTCAAACAGTTTTAGTCACACAGCAGGACACTGGCATCACTGCTTTTTAAGACTGTCTTGTTTGCTGCTCATATAGAAATGCTTCTCATTTACATAAACAAGTGTTGCGACTCTGTATACTGTTTATTTCAATTTTCTGTACTAAGAATGTGAGAGAATGTAACTTCTGTCTGCAGATTTAAGTGCATAACAGATGACAAGGCTGACAAAATTGTCATTTTCCCCAGAGATCCACATCCTCAGTAAGTATATAACTAGTATGATTCAACCCCAATAACCATCAACACCCTCTCAAGTATATTTTCACACCCTGCAATGCAAAAAATCTTCTTTCCACCTCCAATTCCCAAGTTAAGATTAATGGAATAGTTCACCCAAAAATGACAATTTGCTGAAAATGTACTCACCCTCAGGCCATCCAAGATGTAGATGAGTTTGTTTCTTCATCAGATCAGACTTGGAGAAATGTAGCATTACATCACTTGCTCACCAATGGATACTCTGCAGTGAATGGGTGCCGTCAGAATGAGAGTCCAAACAGCTGATAAAAACATCACAATAATCCACACCACTCCAGTCCATCAGTTAGCGGCTTGTAAAGTGTGTTTGCAAAACACAAACCATCAAGATGTTTTTAATTTCAAACCAGCTAAAATAGGAGACCTCTATTCATAATATTCTCCAGTGGAAAAAGTCATCTGGTCTAAATCAGGATAGAAATATGCGCAGATAAAGCACCATTTACAAGTGAATACAGTTCAAAACAGCTCTAAACTAATATGTGGGTGGATTTTGATGTGAGAGGACAGCAGAGGATGTAGTTTTTCAGAAAGAAGCATTATTATGGATTATTAGGGCTCTCGATTATAATCGATTCTCATTTTTACGAAACGATATCGATTCTTAAATACCAAGAATCGATTAGTCTAGCCTGTTTTCAGTTAATGGACGGAACGTTGAAGGGCACCTTCCATCCTATGAATCGCAATAAGCATTGTGCTTTGGTACTTTTAATATGAAACAAAGTCTCAGATTTCAAATTATGTCCATTGTATTGCAGTATTCAAACAATAAATGCCGTTTTGGCGCTGTTTAATATGGAGTGATTGCTGTAGCGCGGCGCGCCTCATCAGTTCAATAAAAGCGGCAGCGCGAGGCGCAAGCGAACTGATCAGATCTCCTCCACATTAATACCAGTTTCAGCACAAAATAAACATGACTAAACATCCGAAGGTAAATTAAAAGAAAGAGTACAACTTTACAATCCATATCTGTCTCACGTAATCACTCAATCTGTGTTTCAGCCGCGCAAAGACTTCAATATAACTGTTGTAAACAATGTCACGTAACGTCACATTTACCTCAGAAAAAACATATTTGGTGACCATAAACTCATTAGTCTCATAGAAAAATAAACTCCAGAGAGGAGCATTTTTCTAAATATATGCACCATATAAGATTCATTATAACTTTTACTGTTCTTCAATGTTTAATTTAGCCTATATTTTTTATGACAGCCACCATTTAAATGTTTATATTTAAAAAAAAAAGAACTGAAGTAGAACTATTATTATGTAATTAGAACTTTTATTATAAAAACTTCTTTACGTGTAATTTAAGCGGTTGTATAGCCTAAAAAATCAGTCAGTTTTAACCTTCAATATTATAGTGTAGTACCAAGTGACTCTCATGTATATTTTACAGCATTAGTTAAGAGTTTTTTCCTTGAGAAAATTTTGCATGTGTACCTGATATATATACAAAATAATCAATATCGAATCGAATTGGGAATCAAATCGAATCGCAAGCTTGTGAATGAGAATCGAATCGTGAAATTTGTGTCAAAACCCAGCCCTATGGATTATGGACTTATATTTTAGCCAAAAGCAACAGTTTAAACACCTTATAAATGAAGTTTCACTTCAAAAACATTATTTATGGATATACTTGTGGATTATTGTGATGTTTTTATCAACTCATTCTGACGGCACCCATTCACTGCAGAGGATCCATTAATGGGCAAAGTGATGTAATGCTAAATCTCTCTTTCTGTTGCCATGAGGAAACAACTCATCTACATCTTGAATGGCCAGAGGGTGAGTAAATATTCAGAAAATGTTTTATTTTTGGGTGAACCATTTCTTTAAGGCACTCTGCAATTAAAGCTGCCTGAAAATGTGTCTCTTATGGGACTTGCTCTTATGACATTATTGTATGCAGAAGGCATAGAAGCAGCAGATGTTTAATCATAGCTTCTACTGACATTATTCTGAGAACACATCTGGTTTGATTTACTGCTTCTTTAATGACTGATACGAGTGTTACTGGCCGAAGACTGATACAGCACTGACATGCATGAGGCGGCGTGACTCTGACGTCTCTCTCTCTCATCCGTCTGTTTAACATGCATTATCTAGAACTGTCCCTGCTGGGCTCGTGATGGCGACTGACAGCTGCCACTGTGACTTTGATGACAGCAGAGAGAGCTGACCTGAGGGTTACAACATGGACAGACAATCAATTTCTCTTTCTCATTAAGTAATGATTTCAGTAGGTATGCGCTTATATTCAGTATTATATTGGTATGATATAGATCTTTTTTGTCAGATCAGATATCAGTCAGACAGGGCCGATCCAAGTCTGATACTCTGGATTATGGATGTTATTATTAAGATCAATAAGTACAACAAAGTATTATAAGAACACCATCAATGTTTTTGTATTCTAAATGAAGACTTTCGATAGATTTATTTGAGGAACAGACAGTATATGAAATTTTTTGAATTTACCTTCACAGAAGCTTTCCCTTCCGCTGCAGCAGTCATGTCACGTCACATTATTTATTTTGTGCTCAAAACTTTCCATTATGAAGCGACGCTCACTTGTGATTAAAAAAATGATGTTGCTTTAAAGCACATCATCATGCGCATAAACGCTTTTGTGTCATTCTGCATTGGAACCTTTCTGTTTTTCACAATCATGTCATGATAATGTTTGGCCTGTATGTTTTTTCTGTTATCCTGTTAAAGAATCTGTGACATACATTCCAAAGGAACACTGTTAATTAGTGTGTATATATTTATATAGTAACAAAATGTATTGTTCATAAGATTTTAAGAACACTACGACTGTTGTAACACAATTAGTCACAATAAGTAATTTGTAATTGGAGTTTTAAATTAAGATTTTACCAGACATACCACTAAGAGTTCTACACTATATATATATATATATATATATAATATTTGTACAAAATTTTTGTTGTGCTTAAGATTTTCACTGGAATTACTGTTAATGCTGAACAAGTATTTTTTATTTTTTTGAATAATAATGCCTAACTGTTTCCACAAAAATATTAAGAAGCAATGTTTTCAGCATTGATAATAATAAGATATGTTCCTGAGCAGCAAATCAGATTAGCATATTAGAAGGATTTCTGAAGGATCATGTGACACTGAAGACTGGAGTAATGCTTCAACTTTGAAAATTCAACTTTGTCATCACAGGAATAAATTACCTTTTAAAATAAATTAAAATAGAAAACAGGTATTTTAAATTATACTAATATTTCACAATATTACTGTTTTTATTTTTTATCAAATAAATGCAGTCTTGATCATCATAAGACTACTATAAGTAATGTTTTTTATACTGCACAAACTCTATTTTCTATCGCCCTACACCTAAACCTCAAAAGAAACTTTCTGATTTTTTAGATAAAAAAAACAAAAAAAAAAACTTCATTCTGTATGATTTATAAGCTTGTTTCCTCATGGGGACCTAAAAATGTCCCCACAAGGTAAAAATTTACTGGTATTACTATCCTTGTGGGGACTTTTGGTCCCCATAACATGATAAATACCAGGTAAACAAACACACACACACACACACACACACACACACACACACACACACACCTTTGTTTGAATTTTGGGGACTTTCTTTAGACTTCTATTGTTTTTATACTGATCAAACAATATTTTCTATCCCCTAACCCTAAACCTACCCCTTACAGAAAACCTGTTTGCATTGTTACACTTTCAGATAAACACACTGTAAAAAGTTTTCACCCATTTCAACTTAAAAACTTAAGTTTTGTGGCTGCCTTAAAATTTTAAGTTATATCAACTTAAAAGCACAAGTCATATCAACTCATGATTTTAAATCTGAGAATTACAGAGGATCAGATGTTGATGTTTTATTGGTTAAAATGATGCCACCATCATGGAGATCAGTGTTTGCTTTAGTTGGGGTCTTGACCCTTCTACTAATTCAAAGTTATTTGTTTCTGAGCAATTGCAATATTGTTTCACAGCAAACATTTGCGTATTTGGGCATTGCTGAACCAGGAGCTGGAAATAGCAGATTATCTTACATCTTGTTTTTCAGCTTATAACTCATTTGAATAAGCACCATGAAGGTGTCTCTCTTTGAAGTATTGACTGACAGTCAGCTATTACAGAACCGTGAAAAAAAAATCATCTGAAATAAATGCCACTGTAATGCTTAAATATTGAAAGAAAAAAAGAACTGTATTATGGGCTTTTAGACATGAACACTTATCATACGATCCTCAACAGTGGTGACAATAATTATTCATACTGCAGTGCATGATGGGAGTTTTTACTATGGTGTTACCCAGCATGCATTGCAGCATGAAACATTTTGTTGACTGTCACCATTGTTGAGATTCATATGCTGGTTCTTGATGTCTGTGTGTGTCTAAATAAGACTGGCGCTCAAATTTTTATATACATTACACACAGTAGCTTTAGAATTAACACGTTCTTTGCCTGCTGTAGTTTCACGGGGATGATTGTTCAAAATCTAAACGAAATATATATATATATATATATATATATATATATATATTATTTTGGATGTAATCAGGCCAGCTCATGATGATTATATAGTCATATAAAATCAGCTAACAGCTGCTCACTGTACAGCACTGATCTCTCTGCTTTACAACACCACATGCATTGTTACAGAGACAGATCTAACACAGGAGTCAAGGGTCAAGAGCCCAACTAAAGCAAACACTGGTCTCCATGATGGTGGCATCATTTTAACCAATAAAACATCAACATCTGATCCTCTGTAATTCTCAGATTTAAAATCATGAGTTGATATGACTTGTGTTTTTAAGTTAATATAACTTAAAATTTCAAGGCAGCCACAAAACTTAAGTTTTTAAGTTGAAATGGGTGAAAACTTTTTACAGTGTGCTTAACTTATTTTTATGAGTTAAAGTAACTTTAAAACATAAGTTGTCATGACTTTTTCATCATATCATTTTTTACAGTGCATCTGGTCCCCACAATGTAGCATAAACAAGTACACACACACACACACACACACACTTGGGCTAACTTCAGCAGTTAGCACATTAATGAGATATTGATATTCTAAATTGATCAAAAACAGTACTGGTATTGAATCCTGAAAAAGTATTGGACTGGACATGAAAAAGAGGTATCAAGACTTTGCACATACCCTGCACATACCCTGCAGTCAACACCTGAGACCCAGATAACATCCAAGACTTTTGTATCAAGACTTTTGCCATGATGTTGTGTAGATGAAGTGAGGAGGGAAATAACACAAACGGCAAAAGAATACTAAACAGCTTCAGCCTGAAAAGCTCAGAAATTCAGTCAAGACAGAGATGAGGAGCACTTGAGCCTTTTCCCAAAACGAAAGACTGTGAAGGAGCCTGCTTTGATGAAATAAGAAAAGTGAAAACGAGAGACTCAGAAGAGAGAGAGATATGGAAATCAACCGAGAGTATCCACTGTACACACAGACAGATGAAAAGAAACGTGAGTACGGCAGAGGCCATGTAAGGGAAACGATGGAGGAGGAAGACATGAGGAAGATGGGATGTGACACCGACCGAGATATTTATGGGATATAGGTGGCATGATCCGCAGGGCCCAGGGGCTCTTGGGAAAGGGCAGGCCGCGTGACGTATACGCAGAAGTGTGCTCCTTTACGACAAACGCAGACGCCAGGGGCCGCATTAGAGTTATGCAAAACACATGCAAATTTCATGTGTCACTTTAATGATATGCTAATTCCCGGTGTTATCTAAATGCCGTAAAGACAGGAGTCTGTCATCTAATTAGGAGGGATGCGTATGACTCAAGGCAAGGTGTGTTTACAGATGCAGGAGATGCTATCGTGTGTGTGTGTGTGTGTGTGTGTGTGTGTGGATTACGATACAGCTGTGCTGGAGAGCGTAATTAAATTGACAGTTATTTCCACCTAATCCCACAGTCAGATAAGCGCGGCCTTTTATCAAATCATCAAAGACACCGAGTGCCCTTTGTCAAGAGTACATCCAGCACACGCCACCGCACGCTCTCCAATCGAGTACGAGCACAAATAGCAGAGTTATTGGAGGAGGCACACAGGGTTTGGCCCACGTGGGTGTAATTAGCGTTAATGGGATAGTTGATCAGTATAATTACTGAGACTCTGGCTGCTGTTATTCTAATCGTGGGGATTTATAAGTGTGTCTGTGTCCTCTGCACATCAGCTACCTCTCATAATTCACACGGTTACGACCTGCATCGCTGATTGTGATAGTCACACGCCGCTGCTTTCTTTTAACGCAAACGCGATTGTGGGAGTCGCTCTTGTGAGATTGCACTGTAGAAAATACTTTTGAATTTGTAAATAAAACAAAGATTACTGGAGTATAGGTTCTTCTTTGAGATACTGTTTCAGTTGTTTTGTGTTTCATTCATTGTGTTATTGTTACTTGCCTTTTCATTGTGATTATTTGTGAAACTGAATCCAAATTTCTGAGAGGATATTGTTTCTACGCCAATTTTTTTATTACCGTATTTAGTCTTTCTACTTCAAAATTTCATGTTTAATTCAATGTTACTTGCCGTTTCTTTGTAATTATTTGTGACATTTTCTAGCAAATTCTTAATGAGAATTGTTTTAAAGCAAATCTTACACCAGTTTTTTAAAGATTGCACTGTAGAAAATTATTTTCGAAGTTGTAAATAAAAGAAAGCTTAAATATTTGAGTGTGTTTTACAAGAAAATACTACTCTTTAAAAAACAATTTTTGCAAATCTTTGCAAATCTTACACCGAATTTTTAAGATTGCACTGTAGAAAATTATTTTTAAAGTTGTAAATAAAAGAAAGCTTAAATATTTGAGTGTTTTACAAGAAAATACTACTTTTTAAAAAACAAATTTTCAAAATTGTAAACAAACATCTTTTGAAGTTGTAGATAATAAAAAACATTAAAATGTTTAGAAAGAAAATACTTTTCAAAGTTGTAAATAAAATAAAGATTATGTTAATTATGTAAGAAAACACTACACTGTTAAACATAAAGTTGTAAATAAAACAAAGATTCATTTGTTTTAGAAGAAAATATGATTTCAGTATTCAACTTCAAAATTTCAATGTTATTTGCCATTTCTTTATAATTATTTCTGAAATTTAATCACAATTTTTCTACACCATTTTTTTTTTTGTATTTTAGTCTTTCTACTTCAAAATTTCAAATTTAATTAAATGCCTTACTTGCCATTTCTCTGTAATTATTTGTAAATTTACTAGCAATTTCTAAGTGAATACTGTTTTAAAGCAAATCTCACAGCAGTTTTTTTCCGAGTGAAGAGGGAAATCACGTCGATGACCTCACATCATGTGTGTTTCTGGGTTTTTGCGGTGGTGGACGGATTGTGTTGACAGATTGTGTTTCCAGACCACTGGTGAGAGAGCGTCACCATTCAGACCAGCATTCTGCTGTGCCAAGATCTTCTCTCTCCGAGCATCAGTTACCCGTCAGGACTGTCTGGCATGACGAGTTTTACATCTGCCATCTGACTGATCTTTATTCACTGTCCATTGTCTATGATTATAATTTCCTCTCCACTTCCAACCTTTTCCTATCACTCATTATCACTTGACATTTCTCTCACAAATCCAACTTCCTCCACTGTCTGTCACTATCTCTGTGTCTCTCAGTACAGATGAAGTCCTATTGTCTTAAAGAATAGATTAAATTCTGTCCTCATGTTGCCACAAACCCGTGTGACCTTCCTCCCTGGACAAAAGCAGATATTATGCAGAATGTTCATGGCCACTGACTTCCATAATAGGGAAAAACTATACTAAACTGCAAAACTGGTGCACTTTCAAGTTTAAAATACTTGAGACGTGTTTTATTCAATATACAGTATACACATGTATTGAAATTGGTTCATGTATATGGTTTATGTAGCCGATACGATAATAATTTGTTTAATGAAAAGAAATTTTCCTTTCTGTCGTGGGCGGACTAGAGAGAAGTCACAAGAGTTTACATTGAATTAAATGCCATATACTGTTTATTATGTAACCAAAATACCAGTAACATCCAGAAAAAAAAAGATTTTAAACATTATGCAGGACTTTTAATTGCAAAAAATTCTGAAATAGTCTAAAAAGAGTCTGAAAAAGCTGAAATCTACTGGCATAAATGCATGGTATTATTTGAATGCAAACCATGAGCCTGTGGAATTTATGTGATTTATTTCATTAAGTCAGTCTTTTGAAATTTATTAATCACTACTGCAGACTGCGATTCCTGTTTTTCCATCTCCAGATTTAAGACCTCTTAAAATGGTCACTTTGATACTTTAAGTTATTTAAGACTTTTTACAATATTAAATTTGATTAAATTGAATTAAAGACATTTTAAAGACTTGGACAGCAAAAAAAAAAAAAAAAAAAAAAAACTCCAAAAATGACAAAAGCACCTTAAAAAAACATAATTTTCTGAAGCTTTCAAATATAATTTATTTACATTCAGATATGGCATGTCAAGATGTGTTGTGCCAGGTCTGCGCATGCTGGAAATGAACACATTTTCTTTCATTCATTCATGCGTACTTCTAAGAAACAAACACCTTTCATGCCCTTTATATATCTGTATTATTTATATCTCTTATTTTCTATATCTCTTAATGTTTGTGTACATATTTGTTTGTTTTGTGTGTGTGTGTGTGTGTGTAGTCATCCAAACCAGAGGGATTACTCAGATTTGTAATTAGTCCAACGGATGCTTCAGACAACTTAATTATGTTCCTTAATTAACATGCAGACCAAATGGAATACCAGGTGTTTGGTCTCCTCAATTCAATTAACGCTCCTTAATGCCAGTCGACCTGCATGGCAGGGCAATGCATGCAACAATTATGGATCAGGATTAGAACTGAGACATAGCTGAGTGGCATATCAGAGGACATTATCATATACAAAAGAGGCATAATTCACTGCTAATAATGGCACACAGACGGCCACGATCATTCCTGGAATATGGAAGCGGTTCTAATGATCTGTGGAAATGGGACTGAAATGCACATCATTAGAACGGGACTAAAAACAAAGCCATGAGCGGGAACGATGTATGTGACGTGTCTTATGTTTTCCAATGAAATCGTACACATCAAATGTTATGTTAAACAGAATACATTTCTCATAAACAATTTATGTTCATTTATATTCTAAAAAAATCTGTTACCCTTTATCACTCCTTATTACTACTGTATTGCTTGTCGCTGTTGCCTTTTGGCCTGCATATTTGGGGTTTAAAAGACAAATGGATAGTTCACCCAAAAATGAAAAGTAATTTACTCACCCTCCGGCCATTCATTCCTTGGCATAACAGTATAGAAGATTTTTAGCTGAAACCGTGGTCCTTAGTGATTCATAAAATCCAAATCAGCATAAAATAAACTAAAATACCATCACTACTTGAGGGGGGAAAAAAAAGCATATCAAGGAACACAAAATGAATACCCGTGGCTCCTGAGGATATATTGAGGTCTTACGAAGCGAAATGATCTGTCTGTGCAAGAAATTGAACATTATTTACAACATTATTATTTGTAATCCAGAGCCAAAGGCAAACAAGGAAATCTGATTCTTTTCCACAAACCGGTTCTTTTGGATGGTTCGTTTCAATGAACTGGTTCAAATAACCAATTTCTCAGTTCATTTACATAAAAACACAATGACACAATTATATTATTAAAACATCCAATGATGGTGTGAAATATGCATGTTTTACATGTCTAAAGCACATAAAGTGAATAAACTTCTAGCTTTGATCAGCTCACCTGTTACATAAAGAGAACCCATAAAAACATTAATTTGGCCCCTTCACTCAAGTGCTTGGTTCACACATGCGCATATCACCAGCTCATGGGTCTTTGCTCCGAGTCGAATTGTTTCCTCAGTTCAGTGTTGAAAGAACTGAAGTGCTGAATGAGTTCCTTCATCATTCAGTCGGAGTCAGGCGTCTGACAGTGTGTTTTGATTGAGTAACGTGTGATCTCTGTTGCTCGAGCTGCAAACTGTTTAAGATGGTTAAGTCCGAAATGGTTTCGTGAACTGGTGTATGCAGTTCCCTGAAAAGAACCGGTTCTAAAAAATGATTCATTTGCAAACTGGACATCACTCTAGACAGTTTGCTTGGGGCTCTGGATTATATAAAATGTTGTATATAATGTTCAGTTTCTTGCACAGACCGATCGTTTCGCTTCATAAGACCTCAATGCTTAGTCAGGAGTTATGGGCATAAAGTTTGTGTTGACTTTTTTGCTTCTCAAATTACCAGTAGCCACTGACTTGCATTTTATGAATCACCGGGACCACAGTTTCAGCTAAAAATCAACGATTGTCAATACATTTTTCACTTTAGCCATTTTTCACATGCTATAATGCTATGCTGCTATAATGAAATATACTGTAATTCCTCAACTAAATGCTTTACTAGCTGGCATGAAAACGGTTATGAGATGCCAGCTCCTGTGGTCCTGCTGGCTAGAGTGAGAACGCACTAGATTACACTGGCACAGACTGCACACCCACACCTATATCAGTGTTGCACAGGAAGACAGAAAGGCTGCATAATATTAAAACAAAAACACACTTCAGGGTTTAAAGTCGGCATGAATTTTAAATTCACCCTGTCTGTTTTCTAAATGTATATATTTGATCATAATGTGAAAAGTTCATCCATAAATCCTCTATTATTAAAGGAACAGTTGACCTGGGGGAAAAGAGATGCTTTGTTTCTTCATGGGACAGATTTAGAGAAATTTAGCATTACATCACTTTCTCACCAATGAATCCTCTGCAGTGAATGGGTGCAGCCAGAATGAGAGTCCAAACAGCTGATAAAAACATCACAGTAATCCACACCACTCCAGTCCATCAGTTAGTGTATTGTGAAGTCAAAAGCTGCGTGTTTGTAGCTTTTTTAAACTTCAAATCGTTGCCTTCGGCTGAAATACAAATCCTCTATCCATAATTGTGCTTTCTCCAGTGAAAAAGTGGTCTCATCTGAACGAGTAAGGAAATATGCGAAGATCAAACACTGTTTACAAGCAAAAACAGTCTAAACAGTTCTAAACAAATATGTCTGTGTATTTTGATGTGAGAGGACAACAGAGGATGGACTTTTTTCACTTGAGGAAGCGTTATTATGGATTACAGACTCATATTTTGACCAAAAGTGATAGTTTGAAGTTAAGATTTCTTAACGATGGATTCGTTTCTTATAAATGTGCAGCTTTTGGCTTCACAAGATGTTAACTGATGGACTGGACTGGAGTGGTATGGATTATTTTGAAGTTTTTATCAGCTGTTTGGACTCTGACGGCACCCATTCACTGCAGAGGATCCATTGCTGAGAAAGTGATCTAATGCTAAATGTCTGCTCCCATGAAGAAAGTGTGTGTGTGCTTTTCTGGCTGTTATTTTCTGATTTATGCAGTGATAAAATCACCTCTGTAAAAACCTTCAACTTAGTATGTTAACAAAATTAAACAAGCATTTTGAACCAGGCTTTATCCAATGTTCAGATTTCTGTTCTGGAAATGTGCATATTTGCATATGTCTCGTTTGCATATTTAAACATAACATTTGCGAAACATTTGCTATTTTTAATGTAATCAGCCCACTGGGGACGGATGGTGATATCTATCACGACACATGCAGTGTCTTGCCTTAATTTTTTGAGCCCATAATTTTTAATCAAAATGTCATGATTTGATCTCCCGGTGAAGCGACAGACTTGACTTCTCTCTGGGGATGAATGCCAGACTACTCCAATCATTTTCTACAAATTGCACATTGCTGTTCTCACACAGTGGGTTTGCTGTTGGATCAAGTGTAGTTTGCACTGCCCCATGCTTCAATAACAGTCCCTCTCTGATGTAAGGTAATAAGGGAAATCAATGGAGTGTCCTTTATGGACATCGCAGAGCTCAAGCAACTACGTCTGTCTTTTAATGCGTCACATATACTGTGCTAATGACTCTTGCAGAGGCAGTAACAGCTCTCATAAGAGCCATTCCAATGCAAAGCCTGCATTACACTGTGACAGGTTCACAAAACAATCTGCGCTGAAATGTGCTGCACAAACCGTTAAGGTCGGGCTGAAATGATTGGGGACCTTGTTAAAAATAAACTTCAGGCTCTCCTTCCTAATGTTGGGATGCTCTGGAAGGATATGCAGTGTGGCTGGTACAAAAAAAAAAAAAAAACATGTTCTAGTGTTTAGAAAGAACGTCTCGGTTACGTATGTAACCCTCGTTCCCTGA
>JAFVLL020021000.1:0-18306 GCA_021397915.2 Tor tambroides | reverse complement strand
GCCTCTTTGGCGCTGACATTGTATATCTCCAGCAGCTACAGTAATCAGTAAAGTTAATGGCAGAGGCGGACGCAGCTTCTCACTCAGGGCTGTGTTTATGCTTATAGGGCAGCGTCACTAATGGGCGGGACTTTTTCCCCTCAGTGACGTGAACAGAGGGAGAATCTGAAACAGCTTGTTCTGAGAGACTGTTTATGATTTTATTAGATTATAAATAAATGAGTGGGTGGATTTTTACCATTATAGGCTGGTTGTTTTCACACACTGCAGCCACACAACTGTGTTCAAACACCTTATAAAAGTGATTTTTGCGTAATAGGTCCCCTTTAAAATAGAAAACAGTTATTTGTTATACAGTTATAAATAAAAATCACAATATTTCTTTATTTTTTGGCATTTTTAATCAAATAAATTCCGTTTTGGGGAGCAAAGGAGACTTACATTAAAAAAAAAAATTACCAATATATATGTTTATACAAGTTTGGAATTATGTTATTTTTTCATTTAAATGTTTAGGTGAACTATCCCTTTAAGTTTCCAGTGAGAAATTATTTAAATTTCCTTCTGTATCTCACACACAGCTATTATTTGGCTTCAAAAGATTTGTGATACAGATTACACCACTTTTATAGTACTTTCATAGTGCTTTTATGCCCTTTTGATATATGAAAGCTTCATTTTCTCTTGTAATTACATGAAAGGGCATGGGAAACTGTCTGCAAATTTTAGTTTCACAGAAGAAAGAAAGTCTTACAGGTTTGGACGACACGTGGTGTGAATAAATGATGACAGGATTTGAACTATTCCTTTAAGAGAAGCAGCATCAGCAGGAGATAGATTTTATGTCCTTTTTTGTGAACTTGCTCTAGATACAAGCACATAGCAAGTGGGTACAAGTGAAACACACAGCCTTCTCCTTGTCCTACAAAGTGTTGTTTGTATCCCAGTTTCCCTTGGTGTAACGCTATCAATAGCACTCAAGACACCTTTATGAAAATTTATGACTCGCCACAGTCCCTCTGAGAATGTTTTCTGACAGAACAGTTATGTTTAGATAACCTGAGCTTTATAGAAAACGATGAGCCTCTTGGTGCGCTAGTATTTCTTTCCTGACTCTCTGTCTTATCTTCTCCAGGTCATTACAGTGCTGAATTCACAGTGCAGCCCACAGATGCATTAGAAAAACAAACTTCATCACCAGAAGGCTTGGAGACGAAGCACTCCTGTTCATGGAGGGCTACTGGACCCTGCTGCTGTTTCTGGGGGCGTACCTGGTCCTCCTTGGCTTGATTACAGGCCAAGGCATCTACACCAACACGTGGGCCGTCCACATTGAAGGGGGAGCCGAGGAGGCTGAGAGGATTGCACACAAACATGGTTTCATCAGTCACGGGCAGGTGAGTGGTATCAGTGCTTTATCAAAGATTTATCCCTTGTATCTTGTGAGAGTTGCTACGTTTGTGTATGTGGACATAATGCTGCATGAGGCTTGTAGCGATGTTCTAGTATATCATTCACCTTCTTGCTGTCAAGCTCTGTTGCTTTACACAAGAGGAAGACAAATTTGCACAAACACACACCCCCACACATACTCGCACAATCGCTAAGGCCCCTACGAGAAGTCCTTGTAGATGCTTGTCGAGTCGCCTTTCTCCTGCGTCTGTCACTGTTCGATTCATTAAGATGGAGATGCGTCAGCTGTGATTGGGGAAATTAATTTCGGCTTATGTTGTATTCTTTTTCCCTGCAGCTCGCATTGTCTCGTTTGTCTTGCCAGATGTTCCCTCTTCTGTTGTTATGGCATTAAACGCTTAGCTGGGAGACGAAAAGCAGGAATGTATCTGACAGCTGAAACATTGTATGTGAATTAATCCCTGCGAGTGCAATGCCCTCTGAGCTCGCTGTGAGGAGTCTGTGAATAGCACGTGTGTGGGAGGACAGGAGTGGAAAGAGCTGCCAAAATGAAGCTCTCCTTTCTTCTCCTCCTCTCCTCTCTCCTCACCTCTCACATTTAACCTACTGTAAATCAAACTGTAAACACTAGACACTTTTAACCCTGCTTGAAATCCAGATCATAACAACTTAAGAATTTTATTTTCACTTGGCCCAGTTGGTCCAGTAATTCTGATTTACTTGCCCTGCCAACATTTTTGCTGGCTCCACCACAAAATGATCAATCGATTTTAGTTTTTACTATGCATTTTTTATTTGTTAGAAATCATAATTTAATTTTTGTAAAATCTATCCATCTATCTATCTATCCTCAGTCAAGAGTTTCATTTCTAATGTAAACTGACAGAGCTGAACAAATTAAGTCACTCATTTTTGACAGATACAAACCAGCGATTCTGATGCGCGCATCTCAGACATCCATTACTAAGGAGTTAATAAGCTGGAGGGGAGCAGTATAAGAAAATTGTTTTAATTCCTTTTTTTATGCAGTGTCAGAAGTCAACCAAACACATTAAAATAACTATTCTGGTGGAACCTCAATTATTCCTCTGATCCAAAGTCATGGTATTGCCCTTAAATGGCATATGTTACATGAAAAGTAGAAATAACTGGGGTCAGATCAGTGGGAAAGGTACTCTCTAACTCAAGCTAGTATATGTAACAGTTTCTATTGGAAGAATATTACAGAAGTTCATTTATTGATTGTGTCTGTGGGTGACAGGAGGGAAAAGGTGGCCTATAGTGCAAGGCAGGCAAGTGAAAATGAATGTGTGGAAATGTGGCAAATTTTTTAGGCACACCGCTTCAAAAAAAAAAGTGTGAACTAATAGGCTACATAATACAATCACGATAAAAATGTGTTATTTTTTAATTATTGTATTTATTTTTTTTTTATTGTCTTTGGCCATTACATTGAGCTGGTCTGATTTGAAAAAACAAAAAAATAGTTTAAAAAAACTTGCAGTTTATTACCTCTCTAAGTTTTGCTTGTCCTTGTCCTATTTAAAATAATACTGAACATGAAAAAACAAAATCTGGAACAAAAAAGTGGATTAAAAGTTTGTTTTGCTATATTAATGCAAAAAAAAAAATGCATTCGTACTCAAACAGAGCATCAAACTCAGAATGTTCAAACTCAAAACATTCTTGAGCAAATACAGTTCACAAATTTCTTTAGAGAGTAGTATAATTTTTCCTATTTTTGTCCAAAATAGGAATGGGTATGTGTTACTGAGTGCTAAACACATGTAATGTCTATTTCACTTATACTGGACACCAGGGGGCACATTCGCGCAGAAACTCCACACATGCCTCACAGAAGTAATAGAACTCATGATTTTCCAGGAAATCCCAAATATGGGCAAAGGCATCAAACAAGCACTGTGATTGAATAAACAGAAAATAGAAACGCTTTAACTGATCAAACATGAAGACAGTAAACACACAACATGACAATATATGGTTTATCTGTATTCTTCAAGATACCTCTGGTATTTAATTTTCATAATAATATAGTTACAGTCTAATGCTAATTGACATCGAGATCGAGCAGCATTTGCTACTGTGCATGTATTTAATTACAAATCAGACTGCCTAATATGTGCAGTACTGCCTACTTTTGATTTTGAAATGACAATAAAATACATTAAACTTCAGGATGTTGAGTACCCCAGATCTAGCTCCTAGCAGAGTACCACAGGTATAGTTCATATAGCCATGTTCTCATTGTCAAATAATAGTGGAACACGACTCTTTGTCTTCAATTTGGACAGTTTATATATTCATTTGCTTGAAACCTTGATTGTTTTAATGAAATAAAAAGATGTTTGTGCTCTATTTTTATCTTCATATTTCTTTAAAATAATTGTCTTGTTTTAATATTTTACTGTTACCTTGTTTACTGTCCAAATACTTCTTTGTAGCTTTAACAAATGTAATTTCATCTATTTTTAAAATTTCTGTAAAGCTGCTTTGAAATGATGTGCATTGTGAAAAGCACTATACTAGTAAAATTGACTTGACTCAGGGCTCGACATTAACGCTTGTCCGGGACAAGTGGATTTTGTGAAGGGGCAAGTGAAAGAGAAATTGTAACCTGGAGGACAAGTAACCTGATTAAAACATTAGTATTACTTTCAGTGTAAATGGTGACTGATGACAGATAATGTATTGACAGTATCAAGGTTGCATCAGCTGAGGCTCGTGCACCTATCTGACTCACAGAGAAATCAAAACGAATAGGCGCAACAGCACACACAAAGAAACAAACATGAACAAACATACTACGGTAGAAAAAAGATAAATATACTATATAACATATGATATAGGTAAGCAACATCACATGGCCAAGCACCAGCACGATTGCAATGTGACATTGATTTTATACAACAGTAGCTCAATAAACAAGAAATTAATATTAACTGACTTACATTTAAGAAACATTATTGACTGTTTATGCTAACGAAAATAGCTCTAAGCAAAGCCACAGCAGAACAGTCGTGCATCTCCGAGCAACACACAGCAGTGTTTCATTACTGAATGATTCAGCATTTTTAAAGGAATCAGCTGAGTCAATGATTCAGTGAGCCATTCATAAAGACAGTCACTTGCTTTATTTATTGAATGAGTTAGCTGTTTGAACAAATTAGTTGAATCAATTATTCACTCATTAAGACAGTGACTTGCCGCCACCTACTGGTGGTTTGGTTTCATATTTAAAAGTAGGCCTATCATTACATTTTTCCAACATTTTGAATTCATATGTTAAAAAAAGTGAAAAATTCATTCTTATAACATTATTTATGCATTTGCAATTTTACTGTGTAAATGCATTTATGGAACCTCTTATCTTCATTAAACAGCCTGTGTAAGTACATCTAAATGGCACTTTCGATGCAGCTTCAGTGTTTCCTCTGCAGTGGAAAGATGGAGTTTGTTGATACTGATTTCATTTGAATGGTAACAACCATACAGAGTCTAATTATTCTAACTGAATGTATTGATAAAATGTAAGAATTTGATGTAAATGATGACACGTACATTTAGTAAGGTTAGGAAAATATTGCCTTTTATAAAGTTCAAAAGTGTCCTAGAAATCAATTTAAGGCAAATATCACAATTATGCTGATTAAAGTAAGACCTGATAGAGCACTGATTAGACTATTGCTTCAGAATGGATTACATTTACACCAAAAAAAGTTACTTGTCCCCCTGTGAATGACTAGTTTACTTGTCTGAAGGACAAACTCATGTCAAGGCTTAATGTCGAGCCCTGCTTGACTTAATGCATTAGACTCTAAAGAACAACTCAACTTTGACTGCACATCTAAATTTAGGTTTTTCTTAATATTTTAATGTAGGTATATGAGTGCTCTTCACAAATAGTGAGTGTAGAGCCCTGTCTGATGTTATATCAACAACTGCACAAGCACTCACAAACACATGAAGTTTGATTTAAACCGCTTGAGAACTTTTCCACTCCATCCTTGTTAAACTCCATCCTGCATTGTGATAGACTGATGTGTGTACGTGCACATCTTGTGTTTGCATGGAATTCCTGGCGTTCATTAGTGTGGCATGAACAAGCTCTCCCTGCATCTCCATTGATTTATGCCTGACACTGACCTGTCAATCAAACACGGGGCACTTTCACACCCAGCACGGCGAATTGATTTTTCATTATTCATTTCAGACTCTCAGACAGATTGTGAGAGTCCTTGAAGGATCCCTGTGTTCTGAGTTGAATTTTTGATGCCATATGGTACTTTCTCTCATCTCCCTCTCTCTCCTCTCCATTTGATGTTATTTTTTTCTGCTCAGAAAATGTGACTTGAGCTGAGAGCTTTGCGATGCGGGTCTCTGGGTAAGGAGGCGTGGCACGCTAATCCAAAGCGCTGCCGCCACGGCCTTGTCTTGGCGTGGAGCTTCCTTGCAGCGATTCACCAGAAATCCTACACCGCTGAAATCATATCGCTTCAAAAATGCGTTATATAGAGAGAGGAACAGAAAGCGGGAGACTGAGATGAAAAGTAGCGAGACTGTGAAAACGGGAAGAGAAAAAGTAGCAAAAGAGAACGGATGAAAGCGAGAAAATGATTCAGGGAGAGCTGAGCAGTAAGACTCTGAGATGACAGGAAAGTTGAGCAACACATGTATGAATGGAGCGGATGGAGGATAGATTGTCTGAAAATGGGCAGGATAGGAAGACGAAGATGTGAGGCGTAGACCAAAATACTGCAAGAAGAGACAGAATCACAGAACATTTAGAACATTTGATTTACAGCTATTCTGAGTGGTATTTCCAACCAATTAGACTGCAGCCTGATTAAAACACAAAGTTCAAATTGAATAGATTTAAAGGGGTCATGAAATGATAAATCAAAATTCTGTAAGTTTCAGAACTCAAAACGTTCTTGTTAGTCTGAAAACAATTTATATTGAAGCCAATTTACCAAAACGACAGGTTTTGGAATGTGCCTCTTTATTACGTAGTTTGTGGCTAAACACCACCTCTACAGAAGATCAACTCTTGCTTCTACGTCGCTGTGTCTAGCCCCACCCACCGATTCGCACGTGAAACCAAACGATAAACTTTATTTTTAATGAAGTGCCAGACCCGCATCAGTAAGAACTTGGTCCTTTGTTCACTTCATTTTACCGCGGATTCGTTTACAAACAAAGCAAAATTCGAAGCAGGATTTTCTGAAAGCCTGAAACTAAAAGACGATGCTGTGCCAGATATATTAGATCTGACAGTTATGTCGCACCACACAAGTGTGAGTAACTATTTTCATTACGTGATCACTATTGCTTTTTCTGTTGCTTTGTCTGCAGATTGTTTGATACTGAGTATTTATGCGCTTTTAACCTAAATCACAGCAGCGTCCATCTGTGAGGAATGTCACTGTCAAACATACACAGCTGTTTGCCAATCATAGCAGTGGGTGTTTACGTCAGAGTCTACAGTCCGCCACACCTAATCAAACAGAGCATTCGGATGAGGGGGGTCAAAACAGGACAGAAAATAGCCTATTCAAACTTATGTTGTTTTTTGATGTAAAAATCTTGTTAACAATGTAAGTGGACATCAGAGAACAGAACAAAATAAAAAACAAAAGCAGTTCATGACCCTTTTAAATTAGATTTAACACTCTATATTGCATCATGCCTGGTTAGGACACATTGTAACACAAAATACAACTGTTTTTGCACTCTGTTTGTCCGTAGTGTCTGTGGTCATTTAGTGTCACCCCTGAGGCTCAGTGTGAGCACAAAACAGTGATTAAGGCTGACAAAAGCGACATCAGGTCAACAAATGACCCATCCAAAATGACAAAAGACACCTTATTCATCTCTGAAAGCGCCTGTCACTCTCCACGGGAGAACGATGGGACGCATGAGACATTTATCCAAGCCCATAATTACTTGATTGCCTGGCCGGAATCCTGCAGGGAAGGCTTTGGCCTGTACTTAGGTGAGAACGGATGGATAGATGAAGATAAAAGGAGCGGGAGCGAGGCTTAAATGTCATGTTTCTAGAGCTGTCATCCCTCAGAGCGATAGGATATTCCTGGGAGGAGGTGGAGGAAGGTAGAGGGGACCTGAGGGGAGTGAGACTGAGCTCCACATGCTCTCACGCTGGAGGCTGTGAATGTCACTGAACAGGTGAAGAGTGTGTGCATGTATTGTCTCTTAAGCCTCCTTTCAACACCTTACCAAGCCCTGGCCATACCTAAAGCCGAATTCCTGCTGTGCAGGTAATTGTACCGTTCACTTAAATACATCTTGACCTGTTCCCTGTCATTTCCACGACCAATTTAAGAGCCGTCACAAGTGCAGATACGCTGATTCGCAGTATAACACAAGCTGAACAGGCTGTTATAAGTCAAATTGACTTTCCCAACTTCCTGACTACTAGACGTTTCAAGGGCCTCCCACTGTCCACACACCTGCCACTTTTCACCACCACTATTGTAATGAGCATACCTTAGGAACGTGGATGTTCAGATGGGGAATGAGGAAAAAAATGAGGAACAACTGGTTCTTATCACTGCAACTAAAAGGAATGAGTTTAGGGAGCAGTTCAGAGAGAATGAATGAATCCTCAACCTGAGAGTTGTGAACAGCTGCTGAACCCATTCAGTGGAAAAGAGATGAAATAATTAGCAGTGGAGTAACTCCATATGCTGTAGTTTTGCATTAATTTTGTACGTGGCTGTAGCTTCAGAAACCATGAACACCTTCTTTGTCTTAAAGGTCAGTAGTCATTTTGCAGATCCTTTTATCTGAAGTGACTTTCTGCACATAAAAAATAAAAATGGAAATGTTGCACCTCCAAGGGATTTCACCCACTACATTTTGATGATCTATTTCTTGAGAACCCTGCAAGCTATACATCTGCCACTCCACTTCTTGTCCCCAAATAGCATTTGATTATATTTCTAGTACCCTTAAAGTATTCCACTTTCTCATTGGGCTAAACCAAAGACTGTGGTGCTGAATGCCAAGGGCATTGTTTCAGAGAAGAGGAGGTTTGGAGATTTGCATTTGGAACAGGATTCTAGCATTTGTGAGGGTTTAATTTGGGATTTGAACAGCTTTCTTTGTCCCGACTGCAGTTGGTGTTGTTTTTGGGTTGTGCTTCGTTTATGTCGCGAGTGTGTGTGTGTGTGTGTGTGTGTGTGTGTGTGTGTGTGTGTGTGTGAATAACAGCTTAGCAGGCAGCTGATCAGCACACTTCAGTGACGCATTCACGCGCGCTTCAGTACAAGTAGTAAACAAAACCGCATGTCTGCGCCATTCATAACAGAGAGATACGCAGAATTCATATTTAAATAGTCTTTTTACGGCTTAATATTTACAAAAACGAGTGGGAGTGTGCCTCACTTGTGTGTGCGCGTACGTTTGTGTGTGTGTGTGTGTGTGTGTGTGTGCGTATTGGGGTGGAACTCCACCGTGCACGATACAGAGAGTGCGACCGTGTAATGTAGAGACCGAAATGACATGCCGTCGTGTAAATAAGATAAATAACATAAGGCTATTTAGTGTGTTTAATAAATGAACGAGGTGTTGACCTGTTCTATAGGAAAGCAGGGCTCTAGACTCATTCTTCCCACTACTCGCACTTTTGCGACTAACTTTCTCAGTTGGTCGCACGAGCACATAATTTGGTCACATTTATTTTTATTTTTTGGATACAACATTTGATTAATCAATGCATGCTGATGAACTTTTATCATAGTTTATAGTTATATGGTAACGAAAGTGTTCAACATTCAACCTGTTCTTTTTCATCAGTATTATTTGTGATTTAAATTTTGTGAACAGGAATTCCTTTTTTCGTGCGCTTTCACTTTCACATTCACGATCTTGGTGTCACGTTTTACAAGAAAAGATAATTGTCTGTTTTGCTTATATCTATACACCTTTCACTTTTTAAGACTAAAACAAAAGATGGATTCATTGTTATTCTTAATCAAAAAGCACAACAACAATAAAACAGTAGGCTGCAATGACAAACTAGCTTACATAACATTTATTAACAAAAACGAATAAGACGAGGCATGGCATAGGACACATCACATGCTGTATTATATACCGACTAATAAATTACAGAATGTTTAGCAAACACTGAGGAATCAAATAAATAATAATATAAAAAAATTAAGGAAAGCCTCCATAACGTAACGGGAGGTAAACAGCAAAGATAACAAGCTTTTCAAAACGAAAACATAAAGTAAAACTAAACTGGTTGTCGCTGACAGGGCTTGCATGTTTTTTTCTACAAGAATACCAACATGTTCACCTTCTCTGGTTTAATAAGTAGTCCTTTACTTTAGTTTGAAAACCAAATCCTCCGTTGCGCTCCGTCCGCTGCGCGCACCTTCGCGCTCGTGCTGACGCAGCGAGTATAAACCAGGCTCTATCCACGAAGCGCTCGCGCTGAAAGCGCCTCTCTTCACGTGATCAGTGAAATCTGACTCCTGCTACAATGTGCCGCGGCTCTACAGCGCACACTGTGTGAAGCAGGCGCTTTGGAGCAGCGCAGACCATGCACTCGCGCAAGTACGACCACGTTGAATTTTTACGCACACATTCTCAGAAAATGGTCGCAGACTAGAGCCCTGGAAAGCTAACTTTAAATGACTTCTGTTGTGATATGGCGATATAGAGAAAATAAAATTAACTTCACCTTCAAGGGGGGCAGAGGTGTTGTTGCGTGGGCGGGTCGCCCCCTAATATAATGGCGGGGGAAACACCGAAATCAGATGAATCTGTGGGCTAAGCATATTTACACATGAACAGGTGTATTTACATATGGAGAAGTGAAGTGTTTATATTAGTGTACAGGAGTTAATATCCCAATAAACACACCTTCTGTTCTATTCTGTTGTGCCTCATTTATCTGTTTCTGAAGCAAGAACACGTCCTCTGTAAAAGGCCCCTTAGCCTGCTGCATTCTCTCTCAACATCTGATCCCTCCTGGCAGACTGGTAATAGAGGAGAATACAGAATTGCGCTGTTTGTTGCAGGGTCGGTGAGAAAGTTTGCTTTGATCTGGTGCCGTGACCCGGAGCTTTCATTGCTTTTTCAAGTCTGGGTTTTTGACACAGTTCACAGCTGATTTCAAGACCATTTGTTGATTTGAGATGATGAGGGGTACGAGATGAAGACATGTTAATTTTTAAGACTAATTATCCATCAGCCTCAAACGGCACTTCCTCTAATCTTTAGATGATTCATCTGTTTTGTGTAGCCCGGAGCACTTGAGAGAAAACTTTTAGTTACAAAGCGCTTGATGAAAAAGTTCTCCTTTTGCCAGCTCTGACAAGGAGAAGAGAATCTGTCTTACAGCTGGAGACGATACTGTCTGAAGTTCTGCAGGAGGTCGATGGGAGATTGATACGATCAGCAGAGATGGTGGAACTTGAAATATCAAGTCTGGCGGGCTCAGTGTGACTCAAGGGAGTCAGTGTGGAGGAAAGAAAGTGAGAGCACTTATGCGGTGTTTGTGAGTGTGTGTGTGTGTGTGTGTGTGTGACTTCTTTGAGCCGTCCAGCATCAGCCGGACAATTATAGGGTCTGAAAGCATTTTCACTTCTGTTGTGAAATATAACAGGTCACTGAAGGGAGAATTCAGTAAACAGTCAAGCCACCTTTGCATGCAGTATTTGAGCTACCTAGCATTCAGAACCTGTCCTCAAGATTGTGGCATACAGATTGTTTTTTTTTTTCTTTCTTTTTTTCGTGTTTGCCGTTACCCGAGTTGCGTGATTTCTTTAGTCAGCTGCTTGCTAAAGCACCGCAAAATGCGCTGTTTGGGCACAATTCATTCTTAATTCCCCACAGACGCCAGTGCTGTGTAGATTCTACATTCAGAGCAGAGATTTGACTTGGAATGTGCACTTGGAATTTATTTCCCATAAATAATACAGCAACCCAAAGCGACTGGAAACTCTGGATGTCTTCACGCAGCGATGTCCTGATCAAGCAGCAGCATCATTTTCTTGGCAGGAGTTAAATTTCAGACTTGAAAAGGAATTCATGTATTTCAATGCCTGTGAAAAAACGAAGACTATTTCTTAAACGCAGCACAAAAAGATCAGGGTTTTATTAATAAGCAGTTAATAAAAAATCTTGTCACCTGTTGTTTATTTCCAGTCTGTTTCAACTTATTTGTTTGTGTTGTTACTTGACTGCACCTTTCTCCAAAGAGAACTGTCAGAAAGGGAAGATTTCCATCAAGCAATCTGTCACTCTCCCTCCCTATCGCCCATCTTCACTCATTCTATTACATGCATCTCTCTCTGTACCGGCGTTCTGCAATAAAAGGAGATGAATGTCTCTCTTTTTTTCTCTGTTGTATCGTTATTTCCATAATTCACGGTACAGATAGAGCTGTTCTGGGTGAGTGAGTCACAGCAGAGTGGGGTGGGAATGAATATTCATAAGGCCACCGAAAGCACTCTTAGCTGACCAACAGGGACCGCTCATCACTTTCAACTCACGTGCCACCGCCGGGCATTGTTTGTTGTGAGCGGGGGTGATGTCATGATCCTTTACTGTCTCTCACAGGTGTCTGGTGACATATGTGGGCTTGCTGAGGTCAATGAATTCATCTGGATTATTTTTTATTTCCTTATTTGAGGTTTATTTTTTATTATTAAGTATAAATATAATATAACTATTGATGGATATCAGATCACTTGCCACAAGCAGTGTTCTCATTGCTATACAGCTCGGTCCTGATTTTATTTACTGATTTTTTTTTTCTAAATGCCATGTATACAAAAATACACTTTTTCAGTTTAACGAAGCAATCAGTAATGATACAGGCATCACTAAATGTAATAGAAATCTTGCAGTTGTAGTGAACAGTAAGTGAAATGAGTGGATTCAGCAACCAATTAAAAGTTCATCCAATTAAAAATTTGTTAGGCAGATTCAAATTTGAAACTAGCGAACTGGTTCTTTTACTATTATACATAATCTATAGGGCTTCATTTTTGTGAAGACTGGGACAGTTTTATGAAATAGAAAGGTATAGTTATAACCAAAACCAAATTAATTGGGCATGATTTCTTTAGCACCAACTAGCCTACTAGTTATTAAGAAATTCCATATGTATGTAGCATTGCACATTCCCATTTCACTGAATACTTAAGATTCACAAACACAGTAATTACCTGTTAAATTAGTTTGCCTAGAAGAAATTTAATTTCACTAATACAGTCAGGATTATGAAAAAAGATTTGCGTAATACCTGATTTTGAATAGAAATGAGGCTCTTCACATTGGCTTTGGAAATGTTACCAAACACCTCTATATATTCTTTCCCCTAATGCACTCTGCTCAAATTGTTCTTGCCTCAGGTTTTTCTCAGGGGTTAACGATATTTAATCTTAGCCATCTCTACGGATCGAATTCAAATCAGCACAACGTTCTGTTCATTTAAGAAAATCTTAGAATTCGAGCAGTGGATTTCAATTGCATTTCAGTTCTTCATGTAACTCTGCAGAATGAAGTCTCCACATAGTCAGTATTGATGCCTTGACGCTTGACAATCACAACTCTAAATCAACATTTATCTAAGCAACCTTCTCCCAGAGGGAGATCCCTCTCTCTCACAGCTGATCTGTGCTTTTTTCCGATCTCATATTGGATGAGGGATTTTGGGAAAAGCCAGTTACAGCCACAGCGTGCCTTATCCTTCATCTTTTTTTCTCTTAAAAAAGTTGTAGTCAGGAATTTATAACAAGGAGGTTCGTCGGCACGCTTCTCGCGCCAGAGTGCATCCTGTTGTGCTCATTTCTGCATGTTCATTTGCAATTTTAGGTGCAGTGGCACCACGCCCCGTCTGGAGCTCATGGGTACCGTTTGTCTTCAGTGACGGATTTATGTATCCCAAGCTTGTTATTTGAACAATATGTGCACACACACAGGATGCCCACATGGTGGAAATGTCCTTGGTTTACAATGTGAAGTGAGTATGTCTGATTATAGGGTATTTTTCTGCCATTGTAAAGGAGTTCCTCACAGGAGATGGCTAAATAATTACTCCCCCACTGCTTCTGTTCTCTGCGCAGTGCTTTCTTTTTCTATGCTTTCACCATTTCTGCTCACTCCTCTTTCTTTTCTGCTTCACATTCATTTTTTTTATTCTTTTCTATACAGCTTTGTGTTTATTTTCAGACTTTTCTCAACTGTTTATTAACAGTTGGAAGAGACAATGGAATAGGTTTTGGTGATTATATATAAATTCTCATTATTTTTTCCGACAGTATTCAACATATATCACATATATCACTTAGAATTGTTTAAACGAAACATGTTTTTCACCCTAACCATTGTTATCAACTCTGTTCAAGAAGATGAAAGAAGATTCATGCAAGATGTAAAATACAGCAAAATGTCCAGCAAAAATAATCAAGGCATGTTTTCACAGTTATTCAATAGGAAGAAAAAGATGTTTTATTATTATTATTATTATTATTATTAAATGCACCAATATAACTATATATACATACTCTTCAAAAGTTTGGGGTTGGTAATATTATTATTATTATTTTATTTTATTTTTTTAAAGAAGTATCTTACATTTAACAAGTCTGCATTTATTTGATGAAAAATCTGTATGTAAAAGTCTGCATTATTATGAAATATTATTAAAATTTAAAATAACAATTTTAATATAATTTAAAATGTAATTTAGATATATTAAATATTCTTATTTACTTTTTCAGTCTTCATTGTCACATGGTCCTTCAGAAATTATTCTAATAAGCTGATTTAGTGCTCAAGAAACATTTTATTATGTTGAAAACTGTTGTGTTTTTCTTTGAATAGAAAGAACAAGATTTATTTCATATCATTAACATTTATTATAATAATAAAACTCAAGGACCCCAATCTTTTGAATGATAATGTATATGGTATCTTGATGCATATAAATTAAATTATACAAAATATGCAGTATTCATAATGTTATTTAACATTTAAATCAAATACGATTATGTGTTCCGGAAACATTCAAATTATCAAGCTGCACTAGTCCAATTAATTTCTGAAACGAATTGCTGATTTTGTCTGCTAGATGGACACAGACAGAGAGAGAAAGAGAAGTTGCACACACCCTCAAGAAAACACCCCTGAAGGGTGAGGCATCTCGCTCAGGGGCTCAACAGCAGCGGTTAAAGAAACTGCCCCAAGCTGCCTTTGAATACGGATCTTCATTCATGGTACAGTGATCCTGCTGCAAAGACACTCACCCCATGTTTCAAGCTTGACAAGAAAACATGTCTCTCGTCTGTCCATGCACACTGTTTTTCTGGACCGATGAATGCGTCATATTTTTAAAAGAATATACACGAAACATGTCTGATCTTTCAAGTCTATTTCTTTTCACACTGTCAGCTGTATACTTATGACAGAGAAAGTCTCCATAGAAACATGAAGTGTTAGAGGACGTTTTCAGTCTTATTACAGCTCAGCCATGTGAGAAATCCCTCCAGAGCCGTCGTCTCTCAACTATAGCAGTGTTTCACAGAGACAGAAAGACTGAAATAAATGCACTGGCTAGTTATTATAGTCATTACCTCTGCTCTAAAAGCGCTCACGATAAGCACCGAAGCTTCAGGGAAGATGCTCCTTTCTCTGTTACAAAGAAAAAGTCTTTTTGAAATCGAGGTTGGGAGGTTTTTTTTTTTTACTCCGAAATGTCCACAGGCACAAAGGATAGATTTCAAGCTAAGCAAACGTTAGTGTCGTAATGATTTCACAAACATTGCATGGAGCTTTGCAGGGCATATTCTAAAGCTTGACATACATCTCATATTTTATTTGCATGAACTCCCACAGAAACATAATGGTTATTTACAGTTTTTCAAATGTCACATCCCAGAAAATCTCATGGGCCGTTTGGCTTTAAATATCTCAAAGATATGTATATATATATATATTTTAAAGCAGTTAGCTTCAAACAGAGATCTGAGGTCTGATTTATGACTGTAATGTTCAGTTCTGGTTTATCTCAGCTGTCATTGTCGCCTCCTTTGCTTGGCAGTGTGTGAATTTGAAAAAATGACCCGATCCATATCTAGAGCTCTTTTGAGCAACCACATTGCATTGTAACCCATTCACAACACCATAGTACCACAAAAAATACTGAAAATATATATATTTTAAAATAACTATTTTCAACATTGATGATGATAAGAAATGTTAATGCAGATAATGCAGCAAATCAGCATATTAGAATACTGAAGAATGAAGTGTATGTGTGTATTATGTGTATATATTCTATTAACACCAGAAAGTCTTGGGAAAGTCTTTCGTACTCTTTCATGCTGTGCTTTTTTTTACTCTTTCATGCTGTATGTGTGTATTATGTGTATATATTCTATTAACACCAGAAAGTCTTGGGAAAGTCTTTCGTACTCTTTCATGCTGTGCTTTTTTCTACAGAGGCAGAGAGAAAGCATGTCAGGGTAAAAGAGGCTGAGAGAAGGGATGAAACCTCCTGCCTCTGAGTTACAAACACCTTTGAAATAGCTGACATTAAAGTGTGGAGGATGTGGTCCACTCTCTCTCTTTCTCTTTTTCTCTTTCCGTCCCATGATTCCCACACGCATATAGGCGTACACACAAACACACACAGCAGCACGTTTCATCTTCAGCTGGCACATCTACTGAGAGAATGGTATTGTTGTCACTTTGAGGTTTTTCCCTTTGAATGTCATCTGTGCAATCAGGTCCCACCAACTGTTGCTGACCGCTTTGGATCAGAGGCGGTGGTTTTTGTCACAGCCGAAGTCGAAATTGAAAGGTTTCGTTTTAATTCAAGGTCTTTGCCAGTACAGTTAATTAGTAGGTATTTCTAATAACCTCACATCACTAATATGAAGTAAAAGAGCAGACTTTGTCGTCCTAATTAGGTCCGCCACCTCTGTGACACACACGAGTGTTTATTAAGAGATGCTCCGTGTAATTCAAACTGCCATCATTCTGTTGGGGAACATGTTGTGCCAGCGTTTGTACAAGCTGGTTAACCTCGGCACAATAGCCATCAATCCTTGGATCACGCCTCTGCGAGTTACACGCTCAAATAAAACATCAACAGGCAGACCTTGTGTTTTTTTTAAGTTATGCAGCTCAAAAGAAAATGAGCCGCTGTGGAGAACGTTGGGCATAACTAACACTTGCCTATGGACATCTGAGCCTCATCGATTTGTTACCGAATCTCTTGTGTGCCAGATGCTGAAGCGCACAGGGAATGAATCGTTGTTGCGGCGTTGTGTACAGGATGATTCAGAATGAGGTAAAAGCTGGTTGGGACAGGTAATGGCTCTCTGGAGACGAGGCAAAATATTGTCAGTAGAAGTATTCCTATTAAGCCGATATGAGTAATGAGCCATTTGAGCATTTATGCTGGGTTTTGGGTACTTAATTCTGGGTCTGTGGGATAGACATCTTCCTCTAGGAATTCTTCAAAAGGTTATAGTTTGTAAAATGCAGTATTTCCTATTAGGTTGGTTATGTAGGGTGATCCCACGGTTGATGTTGATGAATGCTCCCGGATGGTGCTTGACATGACTCTGGAAATGTATTTCATTATAGACCTGGTGTTTTTTCTATGTTTTGTTTGTAATTCTTTGTGCAGCTAGGTTCATCGCCTACAATGTGCAGTGTGAAGTGGTAACGTTTTGACCGGGTCAGAGTCCCTGTAAAGCCAGTTGGTTCGCTCAACAGCTATTTCCAGTAGTGCTTGTACATCTAGTTTAAAAGAGGCCGAAACGTTTTGTTGAAATGATGTTTTATTTATGTATACTATAACATATGACAGTAGTATCATAAACTGTGCTTCGCAAGCTCAAAGCATTCAACTATATGGATAGGCTGTGTATGAAATCACATACTCTCTGACTTATGAATGTAATCCGGGTACTTTTTTCCCACTGTTTCATGAATACTGTGAATTTGGCATACTGCTCCGTTCACATACTGTTTTTATAGTGATTTTGGATGGAGCCATAGTCATTTGTTTTGTTCCTGACTGAATCAGTTTTTTGAACAAATCTTTGAGTGAAAGATCCATTGACTGACTCATAATGCCAGATAATTGTTTTGTTCCTGAATGAATCAGATGGGCATCCGAAATTGCCTACTGTCTGAGCAGGTATTACATTTCAATTTGAATTTACTTTGCGGTCATTAAGAAATTATGTTTTATATAAAATGAATATGGGTAGTGTGAATGAAATCTGGTCACACTACATCCGCCAGAATCAGTTGTGTCACTTCACAGCCATTCATAAATCATTTCCCGTGGCCTCATTGGATAGGAAAGTGTCCATTGACTGCACACTTCAGAATCCAGGTGAAGTAGTAAGTTATCCGGGTATTTTATCGCTACTGTTTTCGAATACTATGAATTCAGACATACTACTCTTTTGGCATACTGTTTTTCGCATATATAGCAGGGAAGTATTTGATTTCTGGATGCAGCATTTGTTTTCTGAGTGAATGATTAACCTTTAAATACATTGCTTGTTTCCTTCTGAATTAATAAGTGTTTTCAACATATTGTTAAATTAATGATTCAATGACTGATTAATAATGAGTCATTTTTGTTCCTGAATGAATCAGTGTTTTTGAATGTATTATTAAATTAATGATTCAGTGACTGATCCATAATGAGTCACTTGTTTTGTTCCCGAGTGAATCAGTGTTTTGAACATATTGTTAAATTAATGATTCAGTGACTGATTCATAAGGAGCCGCTTGTTTTGTTCCTGAATGAATCAGTGTTTTTGAATGTATTATTAAATTAATGATTCAGTGACTGATCCATAATGA